>OZJO01000928.1:0-25379 GCA_900406225.1 Acrobeloides nanus | reverse complement strand
TATCTCGCCACTGTTAAATAATTTTTATATACGGTTTTTTGCATGTGTTAGAGGGACTAAAGCTCTGTATTTTCATACAAAAATTAACTTTCTAACATTTTGTTAAGATGAAGAAAATCGACTTTGAAAATTTCAAAGTAATTTTTGACAATGTTAGGATCAACGGATTTCGAAAATTTTTATCAACATTTATTCGTCCATTGTTCAGTTACAATTTAAAAAAGACCGTATAGAAATCCGTTAGAGGGTGTGTGAAAACGACTAAAAACATTGATGTTGCAGACCAAAATGAACGTTCTGTAGGTAAAAAATTGATTTTTCCATTTTTTACAAAAATTTTCATAACAAAATAATGTCACCATCGTATTTTTCGCATAAAAGTACCCCTAGGCAAAAATTTTCATCAATTTTGGACGATGCAAAAAGATTTGGCTCCGAGCGGGATTGAACCCAGATCTTCAAACTCGAAGTCTGTGATGCTATCCACTAGGCTATGCTTCCATCGCAAACAGACTTTACTGGGTTGTTCGATAAGTATTCTCTGGGCCGAAAAATACATCTAAATTGGACATTTTTCGCTCGTTTTCGTTGAAAATTTTGTCAGTATTATGCAAAAATGCATGCTGAATACGACCCAATCAGTCTTTTTGAGCATAACTCATGTTTTCGTGTCAATATACAGACTTTTTCAAAAAATGGAATGCAAATTAATTTTCAAATGTCAATATTTGGCTATTAGAAGTCGATTTTTGACGAAATTTTCGACCGTACTAGAGTTTTTCTAGTCGGGGAATCGATTGCGCGCATTACCGAGGCATGAAAATGCTTGTCTGACCCTGATTCAGGGAATATAAAGTTTTTGAGGCACTTTCGGGGTATACTCTTTACACCTTCTCGTGGTCAAAATCAACAAATTCCTTCAGATTCGTGTTCCCAATGTAGAAAACCCCTCTGACACCAGATTTCAGCCAAAAATTTGAGTTTTTGGCCCCAAGAGGATCAAAAACAATCGAACTTGAAAAATTTTGGGTTTTCTGCCTCAAAATCATCTTCTTGAGGGTAATTTTATGCGGAGAATCGGTTGCGCGCATTCCCGAAACTTGAGAATGACCCTGATTCAGAAAATTAGTGCATGTATTGAAGCGAATGTATTAATTTTCCTGAATCAGGGTCATGGAAACATTTTCAAGCTTCGGGGATGCGCGCAATCGATTCCCCGCATAAAATTACCCCCCAGAAGAATGAATTTGAAGCAGAAAATCGAAAATTTTCGATTTTCGCTTCAATACAAAACACTTATTATCCTGAATCAGGGAAGCATTTTCATGCTTGGGGGATGCGCACATCGATTCCTCGCATACAATTAGCTCTGATGCTCAAGTTCGTTTTGAAAAAAAAACATGAAAAAATCGCCCAAATTCCGGTTTTTTATACACTCTCGGTCTTTTTATACTTATCAAACACCCCAATAGAATCTGAAAACATCTTATAGGAAGACCTGATGCCCAAGTTCATGCCATGAAGAAAGGCTTTCGCGGTGCAATAACAAGAGGCTTTCGTGGTGGGATGTCTCGTGCCGGCTACATGAGCTCCAAAAGTGGATACGGCACTTTATATGGTGCGAATAATTTTGAAAACACACGTAATATAAACTTTGTTGACACAAAATAAAGACTCTTTTTTATAGAAAATCAATACTTTTCTAGTATGATGCTCCCTGGCACTCTACCTCCGACCAATAGCATAATTCATCTACAGGCTTCAACACCTCCAACATTTATCCCAGATGGTGGAATGAACTTCGGAGCAAATAGCTTATTTAGTTCTAACAACAACATTGGTGGCAATCGAATAAACAATAACCAAGGTTTCGCTTCCAACAATGGTTATAACAATATGAATTATGTCACCGAAACCGTAGATTGGGAGGAAATTGCTAGAAAATGGAAAGCATCTTCAGGGAACAACCATATGAATACATTTTCCAGTGGCGCCGGAAATTCGAATGGAAACTTTTTTGCTTTCACTACATCGAGTCCCATTTCTTCGGGTGACTCCTCTTTCATGCATGGTTTTAATGGCAACAATGTAGGCTTCAACAATTTCAACGGAGTTAATTCAAGAGGAAACTGGAGAAGTAATTCGAATGGAATGAACATGAACACTTTTAATAATGCTTTCAATGGAAATGGTCAAAACTTATGGAGCATGGGCAACACCAATATGAACACCATGAATACCAACCTTGGTGCCACCAGATTTGGTAACACCAACTTTGGTGCCAATGGAAACCATGGAGCATTACTACCAACACCAATAGCAACTAATGGCTTCAACAGTTTTAACTCCTTTTCTGGCCAACACAATTTCAATGGAAATACCAAAACTGGACTTCCGACCCATTTTTCTTCGTACAAGAGCAAAGCCAATAACAAATTGATCAACCCGAGTGAGGTCATCAACATTCCTGGTGCTGTGGATGCTTCTTTGTATAGCACTAATCATGAAAGAAAGGGCGATAGCTTCATGAATAGTAACCAGGGAAATACTTTCGCTCAAAACACCTTCACCGAACAATCGAACCGCTTTTCTGGTCCTGGTTTCGAGAGCAATGGTAACACCCAAAATGGGCTTGCCACTTCTTACCAAACGATGAACAATGGTATGAATGAAAGAAGTTCGAATAATGGTATGAATGGTTTCAACACGGAGAACAGTTTTCACAACAATTTGAACATGGGACAAAATGAAGGTGGCAACAATAATTTCACGCCACAAAACAACTTTGGCCAAACTAACATAGAACACCAACCAACATTTGGGTCAACGAATACAGGTCCAAATGCTTATAAACATGGTACAAACGTGTACTCATCTTATACTAATAATAATGAACAATTTTCTCAACGAAGTAATCAAATCAATTCGAATGGTTATGGGTCTTCCAATGGTAATATGTTTGCACCCAAATGACTATGAAAGTTTGAGAAATTTTATTTCAAACCTCTTGTCATCAACCTATAAACATGGTACAAATAGTAGATAGCCTTTCTAATGTCGCTCAAGGGGTCATCCAGTAAGTCACGTGATTAAAAAAAATCAAAATTTATACCCCCTCTCCCTCAAAAGTGAACTGGTTCTTTAGATAGTGGATAGTTTTTTATAATTTTATCTTTTTCTTGAATCAGACATGCATTTGAAAAAAGTGAAAATTTTTCTTGAACTAGGTGAATTTTTCATTTCAAAATTACTTTCAAAAAAGTCATTTACAGGGTGTATAAAAAACGAATTGACCAAACCTATCGATTTTGATTCTGTAATTTATGTATAAATTTTAATTTATTTACTTTTGAAAAATAAAATAATAATAAAAATAAAGTTCTAATAAATAAGACACGTAAATTGCATAGAATTCAAGCGTTCGTGGTAGTGTTCGTATGGAAAATGCACTTTAGAACCCGTAAAGGGAAAATATAGAAATGAAGGAAAGAAGAAAAAATGGGCATACACAATAACGGGATGAAAAAAATTGAAAAATCGTTTAAACAACACAAAAATTGGATGACAAGAACGGGAGACAAAAACGGTACGACAAGAATGGGACGATTTCAGATCTCGACTCCTAAAAGGAATTTTGATATGATGTCAAAGCCTTTTTTACTCAGGATAAAAAGTTAAGACAAAAAAGTCTTTTACACTATCTAAAAATTCCTTAAAGAAGTTGAGATCTGAAGAAAAAATCGTCCCATTCTTGTCGTCTCGTTTTTGTCGTCCCTTTCGATTCGTCTCGTTATTGTGTATGCCGAAAAAATCAGCAAGAATTGGCGGTAATTTACAAAAAGAATGTATTATGATTGAAGGTTCAACATATCTCGAAGTACCGTTTCACTGGGCAAAGCATATTCCGGGCAAAGTGAGGTGACAAATTCCTGAAAAATTTTTATTTCCTTTTCCCAAAAAGAGCATCAACTACTTGAAAAGCAGGGGACAGGAACAATTGTACATCGCCAATGGAGTGCATGAGTCTAGCAAGCGCTATATCACGAACTTGTTTTTTGAGACCAGCAAGCAATGGCCGATTGCCATTCGTCTCTGGGATTGCGTGGATCTGAAGAATCAAATCCGAGATTCGCTCTTGTTTGGAGTCTTCGACCAAGTCACTTGAGGCGCTTGATGTTGCCTATAAAAGCTATGTTAAAACATCGAGACAAAAACTTTTGCTACTTCAATTCGAGACGAGTCTAATAATCCGTTTAAAATTTTCATCTTATCAAGCTGTGCGTGGTTATCAGTCTCCACTCCGTTGAAGAGGTTTTCGAGTCCATTCGAAGTGTCAGTTGAATTGGTCGAGCAAAGCATGCCAACTACTGCTGCGAGTTGCTCACTCGCCGACAACATCAACAGATTTGGATCGAACAAACTAAAATTCATGCATATACAATGGTGGCCTTTTCTGTTGTGTTAACACAATAACACACCATGTGTTAAAAAAATTGAAAAATTCGTCAAAAATCCAAGCATACAAGAAAAAAATGACCAAAACATACGTAATGGGTTGTTCGCTCCTTGGAGACTCGCTCCTATTATGATCTTTTCCATTCAAGTCATTACGAGCCTTTTTATTCGAGCTTGATAAGTCACCATTTGTTTCAGTCAATGAATCATCATCAAAACGTTGATCGCCTTCCATTTTCAACACATGCTGATGTTGCTAAAAAATTAATGATTGACTACACGAACCGAATTTGGTACTAGTTTACCACTTTTCGGGAAAAATTTTTTTTAAATAACCACTCTAGGTGAATTCAAAAATCGTACTCCCGAAGTTTGAAAATTTACCTCCTTATGATGACTCTTAAGATGCATTTTTAAATTCGTACTAAACGCCGAAATAGTCTTAAAATCGCACATGACACATCCGACTGTCTAAAAGCTTTGCATTTATGCGAATATCACGAAGTCGTCTTACTTTATCATCAATGTCTTTGAAGAAGTGCCAAACTGGATGGCGTCGTAAGCGCTTTCGTTTCAATAGACTCTTTTGGGGATCTATCAAAGTAGATAGCGTCAGGTTTGCCGATCCATCAAAACAAGCATCGGATTTGTTCAGGTTATTATTATTCAACAAACTTATCAGGGTATTACCATCTGAAAATTATTATAGAACACCTTCATTTTTCATCAAAACCGGGAGACCGAGCGCCTTCGGCGCTCAAGGGCTCAAATTTTTTTCATTTTTTCTCAAATAAATCGATTTTTTTTCAAAAACGAACATTTATTGAAAAAGCAAAAATATTTAAAAAATTGAATTTTTTTCACAGGGGGTACCCCACGATTTTGATGTCGATTTTCTTCTCTCGCAGAGCTCTTTTCAGAAACCTAAGCCGTAATGGGATCAGACTTAAGGTTACGAAATTTGTTCATACAGACAGACAATTTCTTGTTTAATATATAAAGATTAAACAACAAATACTTTTGTCTCTATTTTCTTGTTTCGTATGTGGATCTCCATTGTTAATGAGTCTTTTATGAAGTTCCAATAGTCCTAAGAATGTTCAATTCGGTTCATTAACGGAATAACAAAATCTCACTTTGTTGATCAACTGCCGATAAATGCGTATTGAACCTATCGGCTCTTCGAAAATCGAACAATTTTTCGGTGCTTTGTTGCTTGGCTTGTTGTGATGCGACAGCTTGTGCCATAGCTTCCTCTGCTTGCAGTACCTAAAAATAGATTTTGTTTCAATAAATATTTGACATTGTATAGCCCATATATACGAATTTTACGATTTTTGATGGATTTTTCGATTTTTGACGAAATTTTTTACGAATTTTTCGATTCATACAGTATGGGTTAATAAATGTGCGTTTCAAAACTTACAATAGCAAACTCTGCTTTATGGTGCGATTTGAGATGCACTTTAAGATTCGTACTGAACACCGATTTTGTCGAGTATTCACATTTCTTCCCGGCATTAGTTTGGCATAAGCATTTGGCTATGCCATCGTCCACGTCAAAGTATTGCCAAACGGGATTCCTCCTCGGACGCTTTCTTTTATTTTCGTTCGGGCTTTTTTTCACACTTTCTTCTTTAGACTTTTCCAGCGTATCATCCGAGTTTAACGACGGCAATGGATAGCTAACAATTTTCGCATTCATTTGTTGGTGCGATTTTTTCTGCGAGTTTTGTAGTAAAATCTTGGACGACTTTTTCAATTCTTCTTTCAGAGTTTGTCCTAGGGTCAACCCATTCACTGCCTTCAACGTCTCTTTGGCCTCTTCGATGGGCTCATGTTGAACGTTCTTATCGATCATGTTTGCCTCTTCATTCTCGCCGGTAGTCGAGTTTGAATTATCTTCAGATAATAATGATAGATCAGGAGGCTTGTCAAACAAAATGTTTTCTTCCATGCTATAAATAATGTTTGATATACAGTGGAAGGAAAACACGGCAGTATAACTTTTCGTACAATTGTGGTTCGTGCAAACTTTTCGTACAATTATTTTTCGTACGTGTACTTTTCGTACAATTACTTTTCGTCTTACAAGGGCCCACCTGCAGTTCACTCGCAGGGCTTGCGAGTAGACCCTTTCAGGGCTAAAATTTACTCACATGATGGTTTTTCGAAGGTTCCACTATATGGAACCTTCGAAAAACCATCATGCGAGTAAATTTTAGCCCTGAAAGGGTCTACACGCAAGCCCTGCGAGTGAACTGTAGACGGGCCCCAACGAGTTTCTTTAGTACAACGACAAGTTCGTACGAAAAATAATTGTACGAAAAGTATCGTACAAAAAGTGTATAAAACACAAATTCGAAATTTCAAACGCAATTATCTCGAAAACTATAACGATTCAGAACATGCCGTAAAAACAACAAATGCTTCATTTTTCATGAACTTTTTAAATATCAACAAAACAATGGCAACTTTTTTCCCACTGGATTGGTCCTTTAAGTCACTTTTGTTGTCTACAAAAAATAGCATTAGGCCCTAAATTGACAAAGTTATGATAAAAATGAAAAATTCTCATTTTTTGAGGTTTTGATACGTTTCATTCTTACTACCGTAATTTCAATTTTCCTATCTATTACATAATACAAACAAATTATTGGAAAAAAACATATTTGCATAACGAAATGAAAATTGACCGTATTTAATTTGTAATTGATTCTGTATAAAAAATAAACAGGTAATCTACAAGATGAGTTACAAAAAAGTGCATTTTTGTATTTTTGGGGCCCGAAAAAATTTTTTGGGACCGGAAAGAAGAAAATTTTTTACTAAAAATGACTCATATAGGAGGTAATTTTATGCGGGAATCGATTGCGCGCATTCCCGAAGCATGCAAACGATTTCTTGACCCTGATTCAAGAAATAGATTCGGTGTATTGACGAGAAAATCGAAAAATTTTCTATTTTCGTCCTGAAAGCATTCATCTGGGGGTAATTTTATGCGGAAAATCGATTGCGCACATTTTCTAAGCATGAAAAAACTATCTTGATCCTGATTCAGGGAATAAAATTGGTGTATTGACGCAAAAATCGAATAATTTTCTTTTTCGATTGTACATCAACACATTCCCTGAATCAGGATCAAGATAATTTTTCATGCTTACAAAATATGCGCAATCGATTCTCGCATAAAATTACCCCTATATGGATCATTTTTAGTAAAAAATTTTCCGTTCCCAACAAATTTTTTAGGCCTAAAAATGCACTTTTTTACTCAAACGAAAGTTGCCACATACTACTTTTAATATGCTCAATTGATATAAAAAATATCACGTGAAAAAAGAAAAAAATTTTAAATGCATTTAAAAGACAAAAAATGCACCATATATGCTTTGATTGAAAGACAAAATGGGTCGGCTGAAACAGATAGCTCGGAAAGTTCGACTGAAAATTAGGAAGCCTGTAAATAGAAGGGCAAGCTGTATTTTATGCATGATGATCGTTTGAATGGGCTCGCGTAAATAGTAATATTAGCGAGGGGAAGCGAGTAGTAAAGGAAAGATGTTGTTCAAGTGGTAGGCCGACAGACAAGCGAACGAACCGAGCGCCCAGTACTCCTCTGTGCTATGCCTTTCACAGAGTAACGCCAAAACACGACGAGATGTTATAGCTGTAGAAGCGGGGAATGGGAGGCAAGCCAAAAAGCACAGACCAACAACTATCCATCCAACAACCATTTGGGCAACACAAAATGTTTATACGTGCACACACACACCAGGAAAATAATGCACGACGAAAACTGCCATCGGTGACGGCGCACAGCATGGCCTTCAAAATTACTACTCTGAGACAGAGAGGGAGGACAGACAAATCTCCCATAAACAATGCCATTTGAAAAATTATTCCGAAAGCTCGGTCATTTAGCGAAGTTGTCTATGATAGGTGGACAAAAAAATGTGAACAGGCAAAACTTATAGTTAAGATAGACATTCGATTAATAACCATGTAAGCCAGTTTTGTGCTTTATAAGATTAGAATGGACGAGATCGAGAAAAGAGTAATAAAAATGAATACAAAATGTCTCTCATAAATATGTCGCAAGTGCAATAAGTTGATGAAAAGGCCTCAAAGTTTTGCCTGAGCTCAAAAATTTCAATTTTTTGAGCTCAGGTAAAACTTTGAGGCCCAAAAACCTATGTGTTCCGAGCGTTTTCATAAAAAAATTGTCAACTAGCCCCCTGCTCAAATTTTCTGAGGAATTTTTTGTGCGCAAAATTAATGCGAGAAAATTTTTAGATTTTCGGAAAATTAACTTTTTCGATTTTTGAGCTTTTTGATCATCCGAAAAGCGACACACTTCAAGGAATGCACACACATGAGAAAACTCACAATCCTTTTCTTTGCAAAAATTCAGTTCAACCGACAAAAGTATCCATCACGACCAAAATTGAGTGGATTCAACACGAACAAAGTAGGAAGAAATTTCAAGCGATACGTCTATAAGAAATGAGAACGCGTCAGCAGTAAGTAGGTCAAAATCTCCGATTGTTTGGAAGGTGTTGCATGACGAGGAACGAACACTAACATCCCCAACATCACGTCGTCCTGTCGACTAGTGCTGCTGCTGCCGATTTTGCCCTACTTTTTACTCCAATTTCATATCCGAGATAGCGATGAGAATATGAAACAACACTTCGGTCAACATTTTTCTCATACAATTTAGCACATACACATAATACATATATGCCTGTAGTAAAGTTTAGTGATGGGTCGAAATCGAACGAAATCAGTTCTCAAAATTTTCTTTGGCTTTTTATGAAAAATGTAAAAACCAAAAATAACATAGAAATTGCGTTCTACAACTCTTAATGACCACTTTTTATGAAAATACATAAAAAAAGTTACGAGACAAATTTTTAAAGTTTAGATAAACCACTTACCTTTACTCTTGAACAAAGCTTGATAAACTTCTAATATTCAATTCACGATCGGTCTCGTTCGAAGATTCTTGAGGCGAAATATCGGAAATAATACTTTTGAAAAAATCTAAAATGGAAAGCTTTTAGGCCCTCTTAGTGCAAGAAATAACAGTGCGAGTTCAGTAACCCAAACGAGTAACATAAATAAAGCTTTCATAAAATTCTTTTATTTATTTTTGATTTCAAAACATCCACAAAAATACAATTACCGGTAAACGACCAAATTAGGCAGAAAATTGTCTCAGGATTATTTCACGTTCCCTTCGACAATTTTCCTACCGTCAACATAATTCAAAAAGCCAGGACGGGAGATAAAGGTACAGTGCAAAGTTTGGAAATAAGTACTCACTCAAAACCAAGGTACGGAACTAGTAGACGACAGCCAGCAATTGGCATGAAACTGTCGAACTAACAGACCGAGGCCAGCAACACGGCAGCCAGCAATTGGCATGAAACCACCACGCCGCCGGCCTATAAATCGAAAAATGCCAATAACCCAGTTTCGACCAAAAGATCGACAGCGCCCCATCGACGAATAACTTGAAAGAAAAATAAGATTGAGTTCGAGGCACTAGGCCTTTGGTTACCATACGATTTTCAATATAAAAGTTTTTCATAAAAAGTAATATTCTACAAAATTGTTTCCCATGAACTCAGGAATAACTTTAAGAACACCACTTTTCATAAAAATCCTTGTGTGAAGCCGGTAACCTAGCTAGGCCTAGTTGGAATGCAATTAAAAGGGTTTTCATTGTAATATACAAACAAATTCAAAACATAAAGAGATTATTCGAAATTGATCTTTTTATGGCGTCTTTTTTACAAATTTCGTCACGAAATCGAACTTTTCAATTTTGTTACGAATTTCATGATTTTTGACGAATTTTTCGAAATTTGGCATGAAATCACGACGAAATTTTTCTTGTAACTTTTTTCTACAGGGTGTCCCAAAAAAGTAGAATTTTGAAATTTTTTAGGGTCGAAAATTTTTCGAAAAAAATTTTTCCTAAAAATGTCATTTCTAGGGGTAAAAATAACTGAAAAACACGAATCCGACGTCCAAAAATTTTTTGACCCATAAAAACTCCTTAAAATGGCCAAAAACGTGTTTTTTAAGACTTTATCATAGAAAAATGTGTGATAAAGTCTTAAAAAACAAGTTTTTGGCCATTTTAATGGGTTTTTATGTAATAATTTTTGGACATCGGATTCGTGTTTTTCAGCTATTTTTACCCCTAGAAATGACATTTTTAGGAAAAAAATTTTTCGAAAAATTGACCCCAAAAAATTTCCAAATTCTACCTTTTTTGGGACACCCTGTATGTATTTTCATAAAAAGTGGTCAAAATGAAAGTTGTAGAACGCAATTTCTGTATTATTTTTATTTTTGACATTTTTCATAAAAAGTTAAAGAAAAAATTTTGAGAACCGATTTCGATCCATCACTAGTAACGTTATTACAATACGGGTACGCCAAAATAAACCGTGATCCTACTATGTAATATGCGATTGTTTGTGCAGACGATCTCGGGAGCGTTAGATTGAAACCAGGAGCGCTAAAACTAAAGTTGTAGGGGACCAGGGTTATCGCGAGTCGTAAAATAAATCGAGTTGAGTTTCAAATTTTTCGAGTTCGAGTATCGAGATTGAAAATAACCGAGTTTTCGAGTTCGAGTTTTTCGTGTTCTAATTTCATTCACATCCAAAATTCGATTCGTTTTTCGAGTTTGAGTCTCAAATAAAAACGAGTTTTTCGAATTCGAGTACTCGAAATAACCCTCTAGGGGACGATGAGATAAGACGACTGACATAAAAATCCGTGGTATTTTTTTTGCGCACAAAATTTTTTGCACACAAAATATTTTTAAGCGCACAATATTCTTTTTTTTCAAATTTTGATTTTGTTCGCTCTCTACTCATAGGTATATCCAGAGGCACTCGGAAACGCCGCTATGAAGATCCGCTTGGGAGCGCTGCAGGCGCGGATGTGGTCCATGTCCAGTTTATTCATGTCAATATCCAGACTTTTTTTCAAAAAACAGTCATCAGGGATGTAACCTAATTTTAAATTGTTAATATTTGGCTATTTATAGATCGCTTCAGCCCAACTATAAAAAGCTGAACCCAAAATTCAAAGTCCGAAGTTAGCATGCCGTACGATCTGGCAAGTTAAGCAACATTGGGCCAATGTTGATATCGTAGGTTCAACCCTCATCTGTTGTTTCCTTTGTGTCCAAATTCGTTAAAAATTTTTGCATATGGGTATTTTTATGTGAGAAACACGTTGGTAAAATTATTTTTTCAAAAAACCTTATGAAAATATAATTTGTTTAACTTTTTCGAATAACACCTACTTTCGTAAAAAAGTTGTCGAAAATGGCGTTTTCATAAGTTTTTCTAAGATCTATGGAATATGAATTTAGTTGCAAAATTATTTAACAAACTGTTGAAAAAAAATGAATTGTGATTGACAAAATTCTAGCGTTTATACCAAAAATAAAAGTAGATCAAAACAATTCGGAGATAGTTTACTTGTTGGGAGGCACTTATCATGGTCAAACAGTCGAAATTTTTTTCTTTTAAAATCGGCCGAAAACATCCTATTAGGGGTATTTTTAAGGCTGCGTTCAAGCATGTCAAAAGATGTCTAACTTTGCCTGATTTTCAATAAAATCATGTTTATTGAAACGATTGGTCATGAAGCATAAAATTTTACTTGTCGAGAAGCAAAAAACCAATAATATTTTATGCTTCATAACCAATCGTTTCAATAAACACTATTTTATTGAAAATCAGGCAAAGTTACATTTTTTGACAACTTTTTTCACATGCTTGAATGCAGCCTTAAAAATACCCCTAATAGGATGTTTTCGACTGATTTTAAAAGGAAACAATTCGACTTTTTGACCATGATACCGTGCCTCCTCCCAACAAGTGAACTAGCTCCAACAATTATTTAAACTATAATATTCTCTTGTTCGTTTAACGACTCACTGGGAACTTCTAAAGCAACCGATGGTAACCCTACATCAAAAGTGGTCCCGTCTTCGGCTTCCATCTTCATAGAGCCCCTAAAAATCAACATAGATAAATTCGATAAGGAGCTGTCCAGATATTACGTTATCAATTTTTCGGATTTTTAGACCCCCTCCCCTCAACGTTATCAAAAATGCACTAGCGTTATCAACTTTTTGTGGAGAGGGCTGATCCCCCCTAACATGATAACGTTGATGGTCTCTAAATTGAATTGTCTCTGAATGCCTACCAGAAATGGGTCCCTTTCGGTTGTCCCGTATATAAGACTGAAGTAAATTGATACACTGGAACTTGTGGTGTTAATGCTGGGCACTAAAATTTGTTTACAAGATTTGTGGTGTTTATGAATTATAGATCATACTTGTCCCTCAGTTCCTCGCCCAGAAACAAACTCCAGCTTTGAAAGATGGTACAATTTCACATCTCGCTGTCTAAGGATAATCGTCTTCTTTGTGCAATTGAATAAGCGAATCGTGTATCTCCAAACATGCTTCATCTCACCGCGAATAATTGTCGAACCCAAGTAAAAGATCAACATGGTTAATTGAACCCCGTTTTGTGACAATCTATACGCGACATGTGGTGCTAAAAATTACAATTACAGAATGGGGATATTAAATTTTGATGGATGATATTTTTTGCACCTAAAACATGAGATTTAGGTGCAAAAAAGTGTTGGAGCTATGTTTTTTAGGTGCAAAAAATATCATCCCATTATGATATACATAGGCCACGTTGACCAGATAGATCTTGTTTCAACTTGAACTCTACACCTAAAAAGATCCTAACATATTTACTGTAATTTTTAAAGAAACCTGTAGTACTGTCCTTCACTTTTTCAAATAAGCGATCGAATAAATCATGATCTATAGGTCTTGGCTCTTCCGAATTGTATGGCATAACATCTTCATGCATCACCTTAACAACTCATTACATATCTCAATAATTATTCAAATCAGTTACACATTCCATTCCACGTATCCATGATAGGGACCTTTCACGTTGACCTTTTTCATCTACTGTTAAATATGCAGTCATATTCGGATCAAAGTTCTAAAGCTAGTTCATAAAAGAATCTTGTAGAATGGGTCGTTTGATGTTTCGAAACTTGAAATTTCGAAACATTTTTTATGTTTTTGAGGATTTATTCGGAGATACAAAGCCAATCCTGATAGTTTTAGTGTCGTTAGAAAGCTGGATTTCGTAGCAATCGAATGAGACCAAAATCATACCATAACTCTTTCTGGTTGTGGAGATATTGCATAATTATTAAAAAATGTCGAAAACTGACATTTTTTACTAATTATGTAATATCTTCGCAACCAGAAAGAACTATGGCATGATTTTGGTCTCATTCGATTGCTACGAAATCCAGCTTTCTAACCACACCAAAACTATCAGGATTGGCTTTGTATCTCCGAAGAAATCCTCAAAAACATTTCGAAATGTCAATTATGTTCATCAAATGATCAGAATTTATAGTTTGAAGTGCTTACAACATATTGAAAGTCATCACGATGAATAAGAACATGATAAAATGGTATTGTTTCTTCTTTATCCATGGCTTCTTTTCTATAAATTGTTTTCATAGTTTTCTCGGGATGATAAAACCCTGGGCGCTAGACGAAAAGCCCAGTTTTGGCCTCTGGTAAAAGACATTAAGTGGACCTCGACCACATATCCACGACTCTATGTAATTAAAAACAAAAACATACGGATTTGCTTTATTAACAACCCGACAATTGAAAGGCCATAAAATTACACCACGATATGCGAAAGCTTTGTGCAAAAATAACTGAAATTTTTATCAAATACTTTATTCACATTTAATGCTTATTACTTGTCCCGGTTTGTACTCAAGCGAATCCTTTAGCAATTTCCCAACTTTAACCAAATCAGGAGGCATAGCAGAACGAAACCTAAAACATACATGGGGCCTATTCCTAAGTTGAACCGTACGGTTCACTGTCAACCTTACGATCAACCGTGAACCATATGGTTAACTGTGAATCGTACGGTTCAACTTAGGAATAGGCCATGGACAAGATGGGTGGATATTTGGCTCTATTCTAGTTTATGCATCCCAAAAACTTTTATGAGTCTCATGAACAAAATTTATTGGGACGCAAACCACATTTATGGGACACATAAAAATCTAATGGGACGCATAAGAATTTGAAGGACGCATAAAAGTTCATGGGACTCATAAAAGTTTTTATAAACTAGAATAGAGCCGAATATTTTTGGCCAAAAACGAAGGGGTCTAGAACATAAGGATCCCCTTTATGTTTTTCCAAAATTTGTGGACAAAATTATAAGGGCCACTCTTAAGTTTTTTTGTTGAAAAAAGGGTCCTTCGTATTTCCCCCCCCCCTTCGTATTCAGGTCTATTGCGAAGGGGTATGAAATATAAAGGTCCCCCTTTATGTTTTTTCTATGTTTCTAACCCCGAACGACGAAGGTGTGGATATATCCATGTATAACCTAAAACAGTTTTATTTGTTAAAAAAATAGAGATACCTCAAGAAATGCGTCTTCGAAGTTGTGAAAGCCCTACGCCCTGCCATTATTACTTGGCAACCTCCAGACGTATTCATCTAGAATTTAAAATTGAAAGCGATTCTATATATAAAACAAAGATATCTCCGTATAAAATCGGTATTGATCAAGAATATTTGCAAAATTATTTATTAAAATATAGTTCAAAACAATAAATTTCATCTTTTAAATCCTGTATGTATAGCGCATATGCCAAATGTTAAGTTCTCATAAGTTATGTCCTTAAATCCGGCTTGTTTTATCAGTTGAGCAAAGGAATGCTAAAAAAATAGTTTTAAAAATAAATGAAATTTAAGTATAAATAACTTACTTGATCAGGAAACACTCTTATGCTTTCTACCAAATATTTGTAGCTGTTATAATCATTCGCCAAGATTTGGCCCATCATTGGAATCATTTGAAAACTGTATAGATCGTATAAAGGTTTCAATGTAGAATCAATGCGACTGAATTCAAGGCAAGCAAACCTCCCATTTGGCTTTAACACACGATATGCTTCACTCAAAACCTTAATTTTTATATTAATGATCCTTAAACTGGAGACTGAGTGGCTTCGGCGCTCCTGAAGCTTTTCAGGATATCCGAAATACCATTATCTCAGGGTATCCTGGGATACCACGCTCAAAAATTTTTAAAATGTTTTCGAGAGGGGGGGGGGTACCCTCATAAAAGTGGTATCGATCTCTTCTGGGGAAGCCGTATGGACTTTGAGCCAGGTTTCGGCAAAATCAGAGAGTATCAAGCTGCGAGTATTCCTTGTAAGTCAAACGTACATTATCAATATGTATGCAGTTGCGAATACCGAACGCAATAGTATACGTATCAAAACTATCATTTTCAAAAGGAAGTTTTTCAGCATCAGCACAGACCCAAGAAAGCTTCGCCTTATTCAAATTTAAATCTTCATCGGCTCTTAAGATTCCAACATCAAGCATTTTCTAAAACTGAGGTAGTTAGTTTTAAAGTGAAGTCGCCAGTATCGTAACTAGGGTCCAACTTGGGAAGGGAAGTTTTGTTTTGAGGGGGGGGGAGAGAAATTGTTTAAATCTCGCTCAATTTTCGAGAAAAACGTCGTTTTCCTAAAGTTTTAGTACTTGTTTAGAACTTTTGGTACTTATTTAGAATACCTATGCTCTTTAGTCGGCTTAAAATTCGCATAATTCTGTGTAGCCCACAAAGAAGGTATTCTAAATAAGTACCGAAATTTTTTAATTTAGAGGAGGTTTCTCCCCCATAATTACGATGCTAAAAGTTGCCTCTATTGCTTTTAAAAACTGTTTAAAACTAGTGTCTTCTATTAATTAAGTAGACTAAAATACAAATTAAGAAGTATAAAATTACCTGATTTATATCAGAGACAGTAACATGTCCTTCTGAATGATGTTTTTCTTGGATTTTTCTCAATGCTCGAAAAGCAATATCACCAGTGCCTCCCGCAACATCTAGTAATTTAGTTGATGGCTGAAGATAAAGTCCATTAACAAAATAATCTTTCCATAGTCGATGAACTCCCAAACTCATAGCATCGTTCATTAAATCATATTTCTGGGCAACATTCGCAAAAACTGTCTTAACTATAAAAACGTAACTTAAATTGAACTATAGACAGGGGTCACAAATGGGAACTTATGCACTTTAGCCCCCCCCCCCAATCGGTTCCGTTTAGCCCCCTCTCAGGCTGAGAACAAAAAAATCAATTTTTCATCTTTTTTTGCTTTGGTTTAGGCTTTAAAAAAGTATTGGCTTTTTTAAAATAGATCGATCATACCTTTTTCTGATTTTTCTTGTTCAGAAACGCGTTCATAACCAAAATTAGTCGATTGATTTCTCAGGAACAACCGAAAGGTTTTACAAGAAATTGTNAAAAAAGTATTGGCTTTTTTAAAATAGATCGATCATACCTTTTTCTGATTTTTCTTGTTCAGAAACGCGTTCATAACCAAAATTAGTCGATTGATTTCTCAGGAACAATCGAAAGGTTTTACAAGAAATTGTTGTATTTTTATTAAACATGCATAATCGCAAAATCTTGGTTGGTGGTTTCATCTAAAATAGAATTCTAAAAATCATATTTTCAGAGCTTTTTTCTATAAGAATTTTTCCTGGCTAGACTTATGTCGCAACGCGATTTTGTCGCAAATAGCCTCAAGGCATGTTTTTTGTACCCGCGAGGCAAATAGCCCCGAAAAAACATGCCTTGAGGCTATTTGCGACAAAAGTCTAGCCAAGCCCTATAAGCTCTTACGATCATTTTGACATCAAGATCTCGATAAATGGTCACTGCCAACAAAGGTTGCAGTAGTTTGAAGTTTGGTAGCTTAGTTCTTATTCAATTTTAAAAACTCCTCATAAATAGGCTGGTTGGCTCAGTGGTTTTGCTCTCTCTTCCTATGCAGAAAGCTCAGGTTCGACTCCCACCTGAAGCAGTTTGTTTTTGCGTGATTATTTTTTGATAAAAAATGATTTTTCAAAATTTTTCCAAAAATGATCAGNCTCTCTCTTCCTATGCAGAAAGCTCAGGTTCGACTCCCACCTGAAGCAGTTTGTTTTTGCGTGATTATTTTTTGATAAAAAATGATTTTTCAAAATTTTTCCAAAAATTATCAGAAATTGTTCGATATGGTTTAAAACGATGATTTTATGCAAAAAGAAGTCGTTTTACAGCTGTTTCCACCTGTCCCCACTTTTTTTCAGTTTGGTCAGTCGTGGGCCTAGAATCTTTATAAAAAGTCCAATCATTTAAAAATACGTTTCTCTTAATCCAGAACGAATTTGGGCACTAGGAACGAATTTCACTTCACGGAAACTAGATTCGCGAATCTAATTTCCGCGAAATTAGATTCGCGAATCTAGTTTCCGTAAAGTGAAATTCGTTCCTAGTGCCCCGGAAATATTTCCGACAACTGCAACGCATTTTCGACGTCGAAAATCCGATTTCTGACGTCGAAAATGCGTTGCAGTTGTCGGAAATATTTCCGAGGCACTAGGAACGAATTTCACTTTCGGAAACTAGATTCGCAAATCTAATTTCACGGAAATTAGATTCGCGAATCTAGTTTCCGTGAAGTGAAATTCGTTCCTAGTTCCCGAATTTGGGCTAGACATTTTTGAGCTTTTTTGAAAATCTTTTTTCTTTTTTAAGAAAATGAGATTTTCTAAGAAAAAAGATGCCAGTTTTTAGGCCTAAAAATGAAAAAATTCCATATAATGCGAAGAAAAATAGATTTTGTTATAAATTAAAGAGGGGTGGAGATCGAGATCCGATCTCGGTCGGAAAAAATTTTTTAAATGAATTTCTAGGGGTAAAATAGCAAAAAATACCCTAAAATTGCTTGAAATAGGGTCAGGAAAGCGTTTTAACGCTCTGAAAATGGTTGCAATCGATTCTCCGCATAAAATTACCCCTAGAAAGTCATTTAAAAAATTTTTTCGACCGAGATCGGGCCTCGATCTGCACCCCCTTTAAGTCTTAAAATTGTGCCTAGTTTAATTTCTAAACTTGAAAAATTAAATTTCGCGAGATAATTTTTACTCGAAAATGCTTCTAAAATAGCCTAAAATTCGGATTTTTAAAAAAATTTTCAGTAAAAATTGAAATTTAAAAAATTTTATTGGATATGTCGAACCCCCCCCCCCACACATTGCCTGAGTATTTTGCAAAAACCTCATGAGAAAATCTTTTTCTATCAAAAAGATATTTAAAAAAAGATAATTCACTGAAGAAAAAACCTTGCACAATTCGATTATTTCAGCTAGGCTAAATCTTGTGGATGTTTACTACCTACTGCTTGATTTTTTTTAAAGATATTGTACAATATTTTGAATTACGCGGTCAATTTTGAAATTCGTTCGACATATTTATTAGAGGGAAATTTTCAATGTTTTCGAAAGGATTTCATTAGTTAGTGCACCTTATTTATATTGCTATATAAAAAGAAGTTTTGGAGCTCTTCCCCCCGGGTAGACGCAATCAACAGGATTCCAAAAACTGATACTTTTTGAAAATTTTATGGAAAAATATCCTTCTTACGAGGAACACGTTAGCAATGTTATTTAGCAGCTATAATTCATCACAAATCGAGAAAATTTTGTTTTTATTTTGGATAATCTTTATTTTTGATTTATTTATAGACACCTTGTTTTTGTTTCTAGTTAATTAAATGGCAAATCCTCGCGAAGTTCTCAATTCGGAGAATGGATTTGGTTTAAGCTAGTTACATGGAAAACTTCGCTTGCCTGATGATGAATTCGAAGAATGGCTTAAAGATATCGGTTTGCTACATCGGACTCGAAAATGCCCTTTCGGTGATCATGAAATGATTGAACGGTTAGAGAGCGGTAGACGTAAGTGGGTTTGCCGGATGAATAAAAACAAAATTCTCGATTTTTGATGAATTATAGCTGCAAAATAACATTGCCAACATGTTCCTCGTAGGAAATTACCCTTAGAGAATATTTTTCCATAAAATTTTCTTCAAAAAAATATCAGTTTGTGGAATTCTGTTGATTGCGCCTCCTCAGGAGGAAGAGCTCTGAAGTTTTTAAATATTTTTTTAGCAAGTGATTATTACATTTTGACAATTTGGGTTCATTAGGCTTTTCAACAATGTCTAGGCCAGCAAAAACTATTGATGGTAAGTTAAATTTGACGTTTGTGCATTTAATTTTCGCTTTTTATAGAAATTGAATCACAAGTTTATCAATTACAACAAGAGGGTCGTAAAAGAAAGGTTGAAGAGAGAACTGAAGACGATGAAGAAAACGGTAAAAATGGAAATTCTGAAAAAGTAGCTTTCGCTAAAGCGGGAATTTATGATCAAGTACTATTTTTATATTTTTTTTAAATTCTGGTTTATTTCAATCCTACTACTATAAACGTGTTAGGCACTTGTATAGATTAGCGGTCACACTTTAAGTTTACTAATTTTTTTATTTGCAAGCTGAAAATGGTGTAAAATTCAGAAAATTACTTTTTTTGTGTAAAATTTTGCCTGTGGATTTTGACTCTTTTGTTGAAAAACGGGGAAATTTTGGTGAAATAAATCGTAATGGAGGGATCAATAAGAAAATTTTCTGAGCATTTTCAGCTTAAAAAGGAGTTTTTCATAAATAAAAGCAAAAAAATCCAATAAAAATTTAGATGTAAACGTTCAACAAATTAGAAAAATTATAATGTGATCGCTAATCTATATAAGTGCCCATCACGGCTCAATAGTGATGCATTGAGATTGGAAAGGTCGAAATCGAAATTTGGAAGTCGAAATTCTATAGAAAATTACCATTTTTAAGCTAAAAATGCTCTGAAAATGACGATTTTTCGTGAAAAATGATAATTTTGAATTACATTTTTGGGACAATAAGAGATGATGATTGTAATCGAAATCGGCGAAAAAATATTTTTCAAAAAAAGATTAGCTATAACAAGGATTAATTTTAAAAAGTATTATTGATAACTCAGATATTTTTAATGGGGAGCAGTGGTCGTTTTAATTTTTTCGAAATTTTGATTTCGAAACTCAAAATCGAAATTTTGTAGTCGAAATTTCGATTCGACGCATCACTACGGCTCAACATTAAATTTCACAATTTAGGATGTTTATGGCAGCACTAGAGGGAAAGGTAACTATTTGACATCAATAAATGCAGGTGATGAGGACGACGATGATGATGAGGACATTATGATGCAAAATATGCGTAGTAAAGCAGCTAAACCTCATGTATTCCTGGAAGAGGCTGCAAAAACAGCAGAGGTTTGTGAACTAGTTTGCAAAATAAAGTTGATATAACGACAGGGATGCCAAGAACATTTGTTCAAAATCAAAAATCTGACTTCAAAAATCAAATTTTAGGAGCAAAATTCTGCTAATTTTCCATTATATTTATAAATTTGACAAATTTTCGCATCTCAAAAATTAGAATTGACACTGAAAAATCAGTTGACTTGGCAATCTCAAATAAATTTTAAAAAAGATTATTTAATCAAATAATTTGACATACAATTTCAGGACCATGACCCATTAGAAGAAACACGTCGTCCAAAGATTGCAGAAAGGCAAAGTCAATATCATGCGCGAGCACGTCAAAGACCGATTTCACCAGAAAGAATAGATCCTTTTGGTAATTATAAACAGCTACAAATAAATTTTTAAGCATAAATTTTAGTTGATCAAACTCCAAATGTTAGAGACAGAAATTATGCCGAAATTATGAAAGAGCAACGCTTAATGGATGAAAAAGTATTTATTTAAATAATGGAACTAGTTTACTTGTTGGGAGGCACTTATGGTCAAAAATTGAAATTTTTTCTTTCTCGCTTAAAAATATCCTTAATAGGATGTTTTCGACTGATTTTAAAAGAGAAAAAATTTTTGACTTGTTGACCATGATAAGTGTCTCCCAACAAGTGAACTAGCTCCAACAATTATTTAACTTTTTAGAAACGCGTTGAACAAGAAATGCTCGACAAACATAGAGCTGGTGAAATACATGAAGTTGCTCCAAAACGAACTAGATTTGCAGATGAAACTCCTGAATCATTGGGCGCAGGAAATGCTACGCCATCACAATCTGGCACAGCTCCTCGAAAGAGATTGAATATTGCGGCTATAACAGCTGAGGTATTTTTATATATAGTTAAAATGTATTTAAAAAGTCAAAAAATTTAATATCAGTGAAATTTTTTATTATGGTTTTAACATATCAAAATTTAGGCTAAAACCCCAAACGTTGCTAGATGGGAAGAAACGCCGGTACACGGCTCAGCCGTTGATGCCACTCCTGCCGGTAAACAATGGGATGCAACTCCTTCACAAACACCACGCAGGAACCGTTGGGATGAAACACCACGTGAATCAGTACGAGATGGTGGACTTACTCCCGCGTGGGGTGCTGAAACACCGCGTGATACGAAGATGGATATACATGATATTAAAATCGAGGATACTCCTGGGGCTTCAAAGCGACGTTCTCGTTGGGATCTTACACCGAGTGTTCAAACTCCAAGTGCTGCGATGGAAGCTGAAACACCCGTACGCTTTACACCAAGCCAACAANGATATTAAAATCGAGGATACTCCTGGGGCTTCAAAGCGACGTTCTCGTTGGGATCTTACACCGAGTGTTCAAACTCCAAGTGCTGCGATGGAAGCTGAAACACCCGTACGCTTTACACCAAGCCAACAACCAGCTGGTAGCATGACGCCTTCAATGTTGACGCCAGGTGGGTCAACACCCATTGGTAACGCTGCTATGGGAATGAAGACACCCGCTGTACCCATGGTTCCAATGACACCAGAGCAAGTTGCAATGTACAAGTATGAAAAAGAAATCGATGATCGAAACCGACCACTATCCGACGAAGAACTTGAAGCATTGTTTCCTCCTGGTTATAAGATTCTTCAACCTCCAGCTGGTTATATTCCAATTCGAACACCAGCACGAAAATTACTTGCCACTCCAACACCAATGGGTGGATCGGCTATTGGTTTTACGATGCCAGGTACACCAGAAAGAGCTGGAGTTGGTGAGAAAGGATATGGCGGAATTTTGGACACTCAACCCAAGGACAAAGATTTACCCGCATTAAAGCCTGAAGACATGCAGTATTTTGATAAACTCCTCATGGATGTTGATGAAAATACCCTGACGAAAGCGGAGAAGAATGAACGTGAAATTATGGGATATTTACTCAAGATTAAGAACGGTGCACCGCCTCAGCGCAAATCTGGACTTCGAAAAATTACTGAAAATGCTCGTAGACTCGGCGCTGGCCCACTGTTTAATCAGATCCTTCCATTGCTGATGTCACCGACATTAGAAGATCAAGAACGGCATTTGATGGTAAAAGTTATTGATCGAATTTTATACAAGTTGGATGACTTGGTACGACCTTATGTTCACAAGATTCTCGTTGTCATCGAACCTCTACTCATTGACGAAGATTATTACGCAAGAGTTGAAGGCCGTGAAATTATTTCCAACTTATCGAAAGCAGCTGGTTTGGCCACAATGATTTCAACTATGCGTCCCGATATTGATAATGTTGACGAATACGTTCGAAATACTACTGCGCGTGCGTTTGCAGTTGTCGCTTCAGCCTTGGGAATTCCAGCTCTACTTCCTTTCTTGAAGGCTGTATGTAAAAGCAAGAAAAGTTGGCAAGCTCGTCATACAGGTATAAATAAAAAGCTGGGATTTTTTTGGATAGTCGTTGGCGTAGCCACAGAGAGAAGTGGAGGCAAATGAGTCTCTCCCACTCTGGACAGAGGTCCTTAAAAATTCGATTTTTTGGTACTACTAAGCATTAGCTGCCGCAAATGACAGGAATATTTTTCCGAGAAAAATTTTCGAAAAATTTCTGTCATTTGCGGCAACTAATGTTAGTAATACCGATTTACCTTCCCTTTCATCAGAGTACCTAAATTTGTTCATTTTATGTTGAAATTAATTTCTGTTTTTTAGGCATCAAAATTGTGCAACAGATTGCAATTCTCATGGGATGTGCTGTTCTGCCGCACCTGAAGTCGTTGGTTGAAATCGTAGAAGCCGGTCTCACTGATGAACAACAAAAAGTTCGCACCATAACAGCATTATGTCTGGCTGCTTTAGCTGAAGCTTCCGCTCCATATGGTATCGAAGCCTTCGATTCTGTTCTAAAGCCACTCTGGAAAGGTAGTCTCATCTATAAATTGGCTATGAATAAAGTTATATTTTAGGCATTCGAACTCACCGTGGTAAAGGCCTAGCTGCGTTTCTTAAGGCAATTGGTTATCTAATTCCGCTTATGGATTCTGAATATGCTAGTTATTACACAAAAGAAGTGATGTTGATTCTTATTCGTGAGTTTATTTCTCCTGATGAAGAAATGAAGAAGATTGTGTTGAAGGTTAGTTAGTTATGTAGTCAGAAATTTGAGGTCGAAAAATTTGATCATCAAAATTGCATGTTTTTACTCGATTACGATCGAAAACTCGCTTGCATTTCGATGAGTCCCTCTTAGATCTACAAGTAGATTCCCCCTCCCAATTTTGATCTTTTTTCAAGTCTATACCCCCAGTTTTGATCAAAACTAGAAGTATAGACTTGGAAAAAGATCAAAATTGGGGGGGTCTACTTGTAGATCTAAGGGGGCTTCATCGAAATGCAAGCAAGTTTTCGATTGTAATCGAGTAAAAACATGAAGTTTTGATCGATTTTGATTATCAAAATTTCCGACCTCTACCAGAAATATCGTTTTTTCCACTCACTCAAGTAAAAATTGTCTGTTATCTTTTTTTGATACATAGGCGTTGTGCTCTCAAAAAACGATTTTAGACGTGGGACAAACAGAAGAAGTATCGGAAATTTCATTATTTTCTATATGTTTTTTAGGTCGTTAAACAATGTTGCTCTACGGATGGTGTCGAAGCTAATTATATTCGTGAAGAAATTCTTACTCCGTTCTTCCGAGCATTTTGGAATCATCGTATGGCAATGGATCGTCGAAATTACAAACAATTAGTCGACACAACGGTTGAAATTGCTCAAAAAGTAGGCTTTTATTGTTACTATGATTTTCAACCAAAATTTAGGTCGGCTCTGTGGATATGGTTAGCCGAATTGTGGATGATCTCAAAGATGAAAATGAGCAATACCGTAAAATGGTAATGGAAACAATTGAAAATATTGTTGCTTTAATGGGAGCTAACGAGATTGATTCCAGATTGGAAGAGCAGCTTATCGATGGCATTCTCTACGCTTTCCAAGAGCAGACACAAGAGGTAAACTTTGGAAGAAGAAAAAGTATTATAAAATCATAATTTAGGATGCTGTTATGTTGGATGGTTTTGGAACAGTTTGCAAAGGACTTGGTCGAAGAACGAAGCCATATTTACCTCAAATTTGTGGTACAATCTTATGGCGTCTTAATAATAAATCAGCTAAAGTTCGTCAACAGGCGGCCGATTTGGTAAGCGTTATATATGTTATAGCCGATTTAGAGGCTCAGCTGTCTTAGAGTCGGCTAGCCGATCATGAATTCTCATGATGGCTAGCCGACCTTGGGGACTCATGAAATAAGTAACATATATAAGGAATGTACCCTTTTTAGATTGGTCGAATCGCTCCGGTAATGGCTATTTGCAACGAAGAAAAGTTGATGGGTCATCTCGGAGTTGTGCTTTACGAATATCTTGGAGAAGAATACCCCGAAGTATTGGGCTCTATCCTTGGAGCTTTGCGTGCAATTGTTGATGTTATTGGAATGACTAAGATGACTCCACCAATTAAGGATCTATTGCCACGACTTACTCCAATCTTGAAAAATCGACATGAGAAAGTCCAAGAGAATTGCATAGAATTAGTAGGAAGAAT
>OZJO01000927.1:0-11917 GCA_900406225.1 Acrobeloides nanus | reverse complement strand
TTTTGCCCCCTTGGCCAGGACTTTTTGCCCCTTTGGCCAGGATATACCGCCCCTTACGCGAGGACTTTTGCCCCCCCCCTTGTAAATGGTATTTTTTAATTTACATTTGGCTTCTAATGAAACAACGTTTGAATATAAAATTTCGTCAAAAATAAAAAAAATTCATCAAAAATGGAAAATTTCGTCAAAAATCGAAAAATTCGTTGAATTTCTCCCTCAAAATCATATTTATGGGGGTAATTTCATACGGCGAATCTCGTCAAAAATCAAAAAATTCACCAAAAATCTGAAAATTGAACAAAAATTTTATGCGGGGAATCGATTGCGCGCATTCCCGAATCTTGAAAATGCTTCTTTGACCCTGATTCAGGGAAATAAGAGTGTGTATTGATGCGAAAATTGAACATGTACTAATTTCCCTGAATCAGGGTCAGGGAAGAATTTTCAAGCTTCGGGAATGCGCGCAATCGATTCTCCGCATAAAATTATCCAGGAAAATGATTTTGAGGCAGGAAACTCAAAATTTTTCGATTTTCACTTCAATAAAAAACACTCATTTCCCTGAGTCAGGGAAGCGTTTTCAAGCTTCGGGAATGTGCGCAATCGATTCCTCGAATCAGATTAGCCCTAATAGGTTCATTTTTGAAAAAAATTTTCGGGTCGAAAGAACACAATTCCGGTTTTTCCTATACACCCTGTACTCAAAAATATTCTTACTTAATTTTCTTGACATACTGAGGGCTTGCTCTTTTATAGGCATTTGATGTTTGTAAATTCGATTTTAAAAGTTCAGTAATTTGATTCATAGGATTGATCAAATTTCGATTTTTGGATTGAAGAAGTTCGTTGAAGCTGAAGTTCGATGTTTTAGGTTTTTCACATGAAGATGGAGATCTATATGATTCCACTGGCTTCGGTCTAACAGTAAGAGTTTCTTCAGAAATATCGAGCGGTTCAGTCTTAATGGGCGTGGTGTTCGAATTTTGGCTAGTAGTTGGAGTTTCTGGAGTTACATTTTGAGTAAATTCGAAAACATTTGTCTCTCTAAAAAAATTAAAATTTGTTTTTTTTTAAACTTTTTAATGCGGCTAACCAATTTGCGTCATAAGTAGGGTTGATACATTGCCACGAAAATGTGGAATTTGCCATGTTTTTGAACTTTTTGCCCAGTTGTTGGACGTTTTTTTAAAAGAAAAGATCAAATTCATTAGAACCGATAATTTCAGTNGGTTGATACATTGCCACGAAAATGTGGAATTTGCCATGTTTTTGAACTTTTTGCCCAGTTGTTGGACGTTTTTTTAAAAGAAAAGATCAAATTCATTAGAACCGATAATTTCAATAAATACTTATAACCAATCCTAAATACGAAGTGGGTATTTAAAATTTTCGGCAAAAAGACGAAGTAGGGGGGGGGGATACAGTACCCCTCCCCTTGTTCAACTATGATCTGGAAAAAACCGACTGCCCCTATAAAAGGCTGCCGTTTTGGCCTAGAATTTAGTGTTCAATAAAGATTTAATTCTTGTTGTACGCTCGAAGAATTCTCATCAATATGTTGAAAGTCAAAGGCACTTTATTTATCACGAAAAATAAAAACAATGAACTAAATATTCGTAACAAATATTTTCAATTTAACACCCATTTTCATAAAAATGTAAAACATAAAAAAAGAAAGAAACATTTTTTAGTTATACTAGAGAAAGATGAACAAGATTTGGGAATCTCTTGTAGTATAACAGAATACATAACCTCTATTTTAGTATAACAGAATAATTTAATAACAAAAAAGACTCATAAAGACGAAAAAACGTCAGAGCACAAAGATAGATTCCTTTCGGAAGTGGTTGTTTATTTGATTGGAATACAACATAAAACCATAGACTGGGTGAATCACAGGAATAAGAAATTTTGAATTTAATAACGAAAGAAAGTTGATTTAAAATATATGAGCAGGAAAATTGGCAATTTTTTAAAAGATGTGTGCATTTATTGTGATGAATTCAGTTGAATATTGCGTAATTACCAAGGGCGTTTTCCCCAAACACTACTCGATTGCGACTGATGACCTTGATTGGCGTTGCTCATCGCCGGGAATTGGTCATTGTTATCTAGCTGCCATGGGGCACCAGTAATTTCGACTTTCTTTGGCGCAGATCTTTCTTCGGCCTCATTGCGGTGAACCAAGTATTGACCACGATCAATTAGATCCTTAAAAGTGCTAGTTTATTTCAAGTGGCTTTATTACGGAGGCAGGGGGAAGCTCGCCTCCATTCCGGCCGGAAAAAATCATAAAGGTCCCCTTATGTTTTTGCCCAAACTTTTTGAAAATTAACAAAAAATTTTAATGGTCCCCAAAAAATTATTAGAAAATGACCGTTTTTAGCTGAAAATGCTCAGAAAATTGAAAAATAGTAAATTTTGAGTATTTTTTATGAAAAAAAGGGAAAATTTGGCCTATTTCGCCAAAATAGGCCAAATTTTCCCATTTTTTCACCAAAAATGCTCAAAATTTACCGTTTTTCAACAAAAATCGCAATTTTCGAAGCATTTTCAGCTTAAAAAATGCCCATTTTCTAACAATTTTTTCGCCTGCAGCGCTATTTTTTGCTTAAAAACGAGGATTTCATGAATAATTTTCGACGCGCGGATGAAATTTCTTACTGTAATGTAATCTTCTTCTATGGCTCGAAGTTTGTCGATACAATCGTACACATGTTCTTCCACTTTACCAGACACGACAACAGTTGATGGATCTGGGTCGCCTCGGCCAGGAAGCCGGATTTCAACCTGATATTCGTCTTGGATCTAAATTTTTATAAATTACATGTGTCAAATTTTTCTGCATATACATACCTTGCGAAGATTTCGACCACGTTGGCCAATGAGACGAGGATGGAATCGTGGGTCGAGATGCATTTCTTGTGAGAACATCGACTCAAGATCTTGAATGAGCTGAACAATCTCGTCCTTGCACGCATTTGCATTGGTCTCATAGCCAGTGACAGTGATAGTCTCCTAGGGATTATCCGAACGTGGAATCGTGATTTGCACATCATGACGACTGGACAGTTCACGGATTGAAGCACCACCTGGACCAATCAATCGTTGGTGGTATTTGAGAGGGACTTCGAATTTAACTGCGTGCGAACTAAGTTTGCGGTCTTGATTTGTTTATCAAGTTCTTCGACTTTTCCCGGATGTTTTGCATGGCAGCTTCGACATTTTCGACTGTGCCTGTAATGGTGATTTCTTCGGAATTTTCCGACGGTGCTGGAATATTGATACGCACTGCAAAGGTGCTCATCAATTCATGCACAGATTCAATTCACGCACAAAATTTTTGAAGGTCCACGCATATCAATGCAATCCAAGCACATATATGGGGGCGGAGAAGTCCTGGCAAAGGATGTACGAAGTCCTGACATAGAATGCAATAAGTCCTGACAGGTTCCCAATGAAAAAATCTGCAACTTCGTGATGAAGATTGTTGTAAATCCATTAAAAGAAAGATTTTTCCTATGTCAGGATTTATTGCATTCTATACCAGAACTTTTTGCACACATGGACAAGACTTTTTGCATCCCGTGTCAGGACTTCGTCGTACATCCTTTGCCAGGACTTCTCCGCCCCACTATACAGGGGTGCTCAAGGGCCGCGGTTTTTACACATTACTTTTTGTGAAAAAAATTCCGTTATAAAGAAAATCCATACGATCTGGGTCCCAAAAATCACGAAAAGCCACTTTTTGTTGACCCACTCTGCAATAAGACTTTCTATAACAAAATATCAGATGTCAGAACTTTTTGCACACTTTCGACAGTCGTGATGGCATAGGCTCTAGGAAGATTTCTATCAAGTGTAAAGGTAAAATCAGGCAACTTGTCGGTGGTGCAATCGAAGTAGCCCAAGCGCACAATCATCCTCCAAATATATATTGTATTGTTATTTACTGTTCATGTTTTCAATTGTTAAATGCTTTTTATTTTTTTGCAGACTTGTATGACTATGAAAATCTGAATTAGACGCTTCAAAGTTACTCTAAAAATTCTCGCATACATTGTTCGTTAATAATGGAAAAAAGTCCAAAACAGGTGAAAAAATACCCACGCAAAAAAAAGTTTTCCGCGCACGAAAAAATATTTGCGTTAAATGTGTAATGCTCGATCAATGGTTTCAATAAAAACAATAAACGGCAAGGGTACATTTCCCAAGTAAAAAATGCAAGGAAGGCATTTCCCAAGCGGACGTTTCCCAAGTAAACAAATGAAAAAAAATCCCAAGTAAAAAAATGACTTGGGAAATGTCCACTTCACTTGGGAAACGTCTGCTTGGGAAATGTACCCTTAAACAATAAACAACTCTTCTTTTAATGGCTGACAGCAACTTTATTTTCAAATAACTCAAAAATACACAATAAACGAAGTGAAAGAAATATCAAGTGACAAATGCACAAAAAAGTACAAAAAAATCAGCCCATTTGAAGAACTATTGAAAATTCGATTTTTTGCTCTCTTGGTCCCCCAAGTCGGAAAATTTGAAACAATTTTTTCGAAAACATGCGGCAAATCACTCGGAATCGTGTTTTTCGGCATCGAACAAACGACAATTTTATAGCGTTTTTGGAGGTGTCGGAAATTGTTGCCCACTTTCGACAGCCCTGGTCATATTGGCTAGGCTAGTTGTTCTTTTAAAAAGTGGTTCGATTCGAGAAGAAGACAACCATTTTCTGATCCTATTAAAGCATTTTTTAACATAATTCCTGTATGGTTTAATTACATACAGAAGTACGATCGCGTCACTCGGAACCTGGAAATTAACCCAAAAAATTAACCAATGAACATATTGACTACTAGAAGGAACACGGAATAAGTAAAATGAAAACAATATAATGATTGGTAAGCCTAAAAAAATCACATATAATACAATTTGTAGACTAATAACTATAAATAAAGTGATGCTCATGTGATAAGTTGTTGGGTGGACTTTTGCTTTTAACGATCTGATTTTGATGAAAAAGAGAGAATAAACGATTACTAATATTATTATGAGTACTGGTATAACCATTCCTATTTGATACATACCAATATTCCAAGTATCTGCACATAGAGGAGAATCACTACAACCACTTAAAGTCGGTTCTAGCTGAATCAATTGCCTTATAACAGGATAACGTTGTGCTTCATATTGGCGCATTTCTTCGGTGCGCCAAATAGCACCTTCGAATATAGATACTAAGGCTGGAACTAAAAAGAAGATTAAACAAAATTAGATCTTGCATTCGCAGATAAGATAAAGTCAAAATTGGCCGGCTTTTTTTGTAATCGGGGGATTTTCGAGGTTCAGAACACGATAGAAGTGGAATTTTGAAATTTCGGGGGCACTTCTTGAGTAGGAGATAACCAGGATGTCCAGAGTGCACCCGTGCGGGTGCAAAATGCACCCTCAGCAACCTTTGGCTCTAGTCCAGTTTATGCGTCCCAAGTACTTTTATGCGTCCCATGAACTTATATGCGTCCCATAAACTTTTATGCGTCCCATTAAATTTTTATGCGTCCCATCGAATTTTGTATGACAATATATGATAATCAACCTATATATGTTACCGGCATCTCAGAGAAGCCTAGGCAGAACTGAAAATCTCTGCCTAAGCATTTATGCCTAGACTTAAGATTAGGCCTAAGCCTAGGCTTGGGTCTAAGCTTAAACATAGACTTAAGCCTAGGCTTAAGCTTAGGCTTAAGGCTAGGCCTAAGCCTAGGCTTAAGCTTAGGCCTAAGCTTAAGCATAGGCTTAGGCCTAGCCTAAGGCTAGGCTTAAGCCTAGCCTAAGCTTAAGGCTAAGCCTAGGCTTAAGCTTAGGCCTATGCTTAAGTCTAGGCCTAAATGATTAGGAGAGATTCTCAGTTCTGCCTAGGCATCTCTGAGATGCCGGAGTCTCAGTTCTGCCGGTAATATATATAGGTTGATTATCATATATTGCCATAGAAATTTGATGGGACGCATAAAAATTCATGGGACGCATAAAAGTACTTGGGACGCATAAACTGGACTAGAGCCCAACCTTTTTGTACCAGCGGCACCTTCTTTGCAATCAACGGCGAAGGGTGCAAATTGTACCCGCAGGTAAAAAATTGTGCACACGCACCAAAAAGCAATATGGATGCCCTGGTGATAACCCCAGGGATGCCAAGTCAAGAAGAATAAAAAAAAGAACATTTTTTTACAAAAATAGGTAAAACATAAGACTTTCTAATAGAATCAGTGAAAAAGATAAGATTTTCTAATAAAATTTGTTTAAAAAAAAAGATTTGGCCTCTCAAAATAAGGACAAATTTGATTAATAAGGACACTTGGCGTCCCTGGATAACCCTTTGAACCGATTTTTTTAAGATCAAGCGCCATAGGGCGCTCGATCTCGGGCCTTCATTCTGTAAGTTCTGCTCCAGATTCTGGTTTAAAAATGATAAAAACTTACTATCTATATAAATAAGACAAAACAATAAACTACCCACAAATGAATATATTATATTTTTAGTAGGTTGAAAATAATAATATATTGATGTGCCCCATAAAATTTGAACAAGTCGAAAAAACAATCCATAAAGAACCGAATGTACGTAACCAGCAGCCACAAAGAGTATTAAAAACATTGATATGAAACTCATAGATGAACCAAGAGAAGGGATCAAACGAAAAGGTCCCATTGAATAGCACAATATAAATGGTGTAACACAAGCTGGTTGCCACAGATTTACAACTACTGATATTATATAGGCCCAAATACTCTGCACAAGAATAATATATTTATATTGACTCATTTCTATCGTAGATTTGTTTACTATTACGTAAGATGTAAAACTGAATGCTAGCGTAGAAATAACTAAGTGAATGTAGTTAAGAATAGAAACGATATGTGCTAATTCAGGATGATATAAATCGTCTATTGTTAAAGTCGAATAGTTTAGAGACATTTCAAAGAGATGATTATTAATTTGTTTCGTGTAAGAGATGTTTGGAACTACACCATAAGCTTGTTTCTTAAATAAAAGTTGTTAAAATCGGTGTGTTGTAGGAAAATCTTGTCCCAACAAGTTTATAAATATAAAACACCTGTTCATCGTAAAATTCTTGATATCGGCAAAGCCTTGAGCCCACGAAGGAAAAAAGGTAGTTCAATAATTAGTCCAAAATGTCAATTGGAGAAGTAGAATTGGCATACATTTACAACCCCCGGATCATCCGGGGGGATATCGCACAAATTTTCGAAAATCATGTCGCACGCCTCCTTCCCTTCAAGAAAAAAACATAATGGTCCCCCTTATGATTTTTATCCAAAAATGACATTTATATATATACATAACGCAAGGGGGTCGACCATGACGCAAAATTTGTCGGTCTTCGCGTCATGCTAAAGCTGGATATAACGCAAAACTTGAGAATTGTTGACGTCGGCCAAAAAAAGGTCGCCAAATTGAAAAATTGTTGATGTATGATTTGGAAAATCATGACGCATCAGGTAGAATTATCCGGCCCCTTGTAAATGTATGCCTTGGGGGAGCAAGGGGTTGAAAAATCGAAAATTTCAAAGTTTCGAATTTTTGAATGAAATCTTTTTTATCGTGTTTCCCATGTCCAAAAACGGTGAAAAAGTGCAAAGAAAATTATTCCGGACTGCAAAAACTTCGATTTTTTGGCCATGATGGTTTTTAGGTCAAAAAGCCTATTTCTATTTTCCTTCGAGCCAAAATTAAACAACAATGGCACTTTTCTATAGTAAATTGGGGCCGGGAAATCGATTGCGATGTTATTTTCCGGATTTGAAATTATCCTGTGTGTTTATGGCGCTGCGACAGGTGAGGACGGGCATTTGAGGACGCGACACTTGAGGACGGGCATTTGAGGGCGGACACTTGAGGACGCGACATTTGAGGATTTAGTTTGAATTTTTTTAAATTTAAAAATATTAAAGAAATGAAAAATTCAGCGAAATCCGCTCTTTGAAATTATATTGTTTATTTTTAAAAATTCAAATATCCGTCCTCAAATGTCGTGTCCTCAAATGTCGCGTCCTCAAATGTCCGTCCTCAAATGTCTCGTCCTCAAATGCCCGTCCTCACCTGTCGCAGCGCCGTGTTTATTACAAAAAAGGCTAAAGTCACTAGAAACGATTCTCCAAAGACTAATAACATAGAAAATAAATTTCAAACGAATAGAACTTCTAGTAGACATGTTCATTCTTCGAGATCGACCCCTTAAAATACTCGCAAGAATCATAAAAAGATTTTACGAAGCAGAACTTTTGAGCGCAGAAAATTTTTAGAAATATCCAAAAAGTGTCAAAAGGTACCTTAAAAAAGTGGTTTTTCGCGAAAAAGTTATGATTTTTCGACGAAGAAATGAAAAATCGCTCCGTAGAGTTGTAGAGCTCATCAAGATGTGTCGTTTGAGGGGATCTCGATAAATGAAAATGCCTACGAGGAGTTCTATTCGTTTGAAGTTCGTAAAAATGTTCAAATCCATTTTAAAAATGTTCGAATCGGGTTTACGCAGGAATTTCTTGCTAGAAACGTAGATTACGATCCGTAAAATATGCTATCGCACCAAATTTCGTTGAATTTTCGCGGAGACACGTCAATTTTGGTGGAAAATTGACTGTTCATGTTTTCAATTCTTAAATGCTTTTTTTACAGACTTGTATGACTATGAAAATCTGAATTAGACGCTGTAAAGTTACTCTAAAAATTCTCACATACATGGTTCGTTAATAATGAAAAAAAGGGCACTATAACTTTTGTCACGGATTAGGTTTGTCACGCTAACTTTTGTCACGTAACTTTTGCCACGCGAAATTTTTATCTCGGAATCATTGAAGTTTTGAATTTTATTTTCAGTTCAAAAAGTTAGATTAGATCATGAAAAAGCTCGTAAAAAAATTTCGAGTCAAAATCTTTTTCCTATAAAAAGTTATGTCGTTTTCAATTTTACAAAAACGTGACAAAAGTTACGTGACAAAAGTATGCGTGACAAAATCCGTGACAAAAGTTATAGTGCCAAAAAAAGTCCAAAACAGGTGAATTGTCCGAGCTCGACCGATTATTTCTTCGAATTGGATGACAAAGAAACAAAAATCTAATGTATTCTTATGGACTGCGACATTACAGATGTATGAGATATATTAAGGCTGCGCATAAATGTCTCGAACAGGTGGTCGACGCTAAACATCTCTTACCACTAATTCGAGGCGCTAAACATCTCAAATTCGTCTCGACCTGTTTTGAATTGGTTTGTGTATTGGCACGAAATTAAAGAGGCTGCCGGCTGCACATTGATCAAAAATGGGGATCAGTGGAGGGGAATTGAACGGGATAACATATCTATAAATCGGATGTTATACAGTCTTATATCTAGGCCTTTTATTCACTTAGCCATTGATCTCTTCATCAAATGCAGTGTTCTGTGGTCCTTTTTCGGCAGTATAACTTTTCGTACGATAATTTTAGTACGGTACTTTTCGTATGATACTTTTCGTACGAACTTTTCGTTGCCTGATTATCAATAAAATCCATTTTGGTTTAAATTTTTTCGTGTCAATAAACGGATTTTATTGATAATCAGGCAACAAAAAGTATCATACGAAAAGTTATACTGCCCTTTTTTCGTCAAAGATTTTTTTCTACTATAAAATTTTTCCGATTGAATCAGGAATTAAAATTTGTAATGCCCATGAAAAAGTTGACAAGTGGGCACTTGATAAGTGTCAAGTGACAAATGCACAAAAAAGTTGACAAGTTTGACACCAAATCTTTTCTTCAAAATACAAAAAAGATACGCGAATTTTTCGAAAAAGGTCAACTTTATGCGAATTTTCAGGATTAGTAAAAAAAGACCCTTTCACGAGGTCAACATCAAAAAATTTCTTCGGATTCTTGTTCTCCATACCCGAAAACGCCTGAGTACAAAAACAGCCAATTTGAAGAACTTTCTGAAAATTCGATTTTTGCGCTCTTGGTCCCCCAAGTCGGCAAAATTGAAACAATTTTTTTCAAAAACATACGGCAAATCGCTCGGAATCGTGTTTTTCGGCATCGAACAAGTTTCTGGCAGATTTTATAGCGTTTTCGGAGATGTCAGAACTTGTTGCCCACTTTCGATAGCCCTAGCTACGCTGATTGTTCTTTTAAAGTGGTTCGATTCGAGAAGAAAGCAACCATTTTCTGATCCTATCAAAGCATTTTTTTAACATAATTCCTGTATGGTTTAATCACATATAGAAGTACGATCGCGTCACTCGGAACCTGGAAATTAAGCCAAAAAATTAACCAATGAACATATTGACTACTAGAAGGAACACGGAATAAGATAAATGAAAACAATATATCGCCTCGGCCAGGAAGCCGGATTTCAACCTGATATTCGTCTTGGATCTAAATTTTTACAAGTTACATATGTCAAATTCTTCTGCATATATATACCTTGCGAAGATTTCGACCGCGTTGGCCAATGAGACGAGGATGGAATCGTGGGTCGAGATGCATTTCTTGTGAGAACATCGACTCAAGATCTTGAATGAGCTGAACAATCTCGTCCTTGCACGCATTTGCATTGGTCTCATAGCCAGTGACAGTGATAGTCTCCGAGGGATTATCCGAACGTGGAATCGTGATTTGCACATCATGACGACTGGACAGTTCACGGATTGAAGCATCACCTGGACCAATCAATCGTTGGTGGTATTTGAGAGGGACTTCGAATTTAACTGCGTGCGAACGAAGTTTGCGGTCTTCGATTTGTTTATCAAGTTCTTCGACCTTTTCCCGGATGTTTTGAATGGCAGCTTCGACATTTTCGACTGTGCCCGTGATGGTGATTTCTTCGGAATTTTCCGAAGGTGCTGGAATATTGATACGCACTGCAAAGGGGACCGTAAAAAATTGAGGCCTCGAGCCGGCCCCTGTTTTTATCAAAAAAATTTACCATTTTTTATTGATTTTTCCTTGCGTTAAGGCAGCACAAAATTTTTGAAAAATATGTGTTTTAATGCTGAAAATGCCCATAAAATGACAAAAATGAAACTTGCCACCTAGGCTAGGACTTTTGCCTCCCCCTGTATATTTGGCACTAGGAACGAATTTCAATTACTTTTTTTTAAACCCCGAATCTAGATTACTTTTCGTTTTTTGCTTCATTTTCGCGGTAAATCGTGTAAAATTTTTTGTCGGTTGGATAGTTTGAGCCATGATCTACAACTTTGTAAAAGGTCACTTTTAATGAAGACCTTAGAAATAAATAGAAAAATTGAAAACGAAACAATCAAATTTACATGGAAAAACGCCGAATCTAAATTACCTTTTTTCGAACTCAATGTTTCTATTTAATCCAAAGGTTTTCACAAAAAGTGATGTTTTAGAAAGTTGCAGATCACGGTTCAATCTACTCGACTGTCAAAAAATTTTATTTCAATTGCGACAAAAATTAAGGAAAAAACGAAAAGTAATTTAGATTCCGGGTAAAAAAGTAATTGAAATTCGTTCCTAGTGCCGTATATTTGGGGGTCATGGGTTTTTTGGCTCTAACTTTTTACAGTTGACGAGTCGCAACTAGCGGTCTTTTACAAAATATAGCCGAAGTAACCCAAGCGCATAATCATCCTCCAAATTTATATTGTATTGTTATTTACTGTTCATGTTTTCAATTGTTAAGAGACGATGTCCCGAAATGTCGAACCTGGGGTGGCCATAGTAACGAAAATTCGAATCAATTTTTGAAACCGTGGTATACCCTAGGTTTTCGGGGTCGCTGAACACGAAGCTGAAGTTCGTTTTTGAATCCGACTTTTTGGTACCCCTGTACGGCAGGTCGGCCTTTTGAACTTTAGATCAAACTTCAAATGGGCATATCTCTGGCCAGCTAAATCC
>OZJO01000926.1:17506-29295 GCA_900406225.1 Acrobeloides nanus | reverse complement strand
TAAATGAGACGAACAAAATGACACCAAAATTATCCAATTTGAACATTGTTTTGGGTTATTGAAACGAAAATTCTGATTCATGTTTTCGTTTCAATAACCCAAAACAATGTTCAAATTGGATAATTTTGATGTCATTATGCTCATTAGCTATAAAAATTGCTACAATGTTCATTTTATGGAAATTGAAAAAATAGATACAAAAATCGATTTAAAACTTCAAAAAAGTTTGTGTATTACAACGAAGAGCTTGAAACAAATTCAAAATTTTAAACGTAATTATCTCTAAAACTACAACGATTCAGAATATGTCGTAAAAACAAAAAATGCTCCATTTTTCATGTTTATATTCAGCAAACTTCAGGATTTCGATTTGGCCAGCAATAATTTTTTACAGCAACTTAAATTTGTGATGAATCAGTTTTAAAATTTCGTATTAATTTTTTTTTTATTGATTTGTCATATCAATGAGCTCACTTGTCGCCGACAGATAATTTTTCTTTCGTCATTCACATAAAATTTATGTCTTTTAGACACCCTCAAAATAGATGTATGATACTTTTATAAATTTTTTACTCCGCAATTCCTTTTACCTCTTTGACGCACTAAAAATATTTTCCTAACACCTACACTTTTCAAATAACTTAATTTTTTCAACCCACACTGAAAAAAATTCCATCTTCTTCAATAACAAGGGTGGCCAGATTTTGAAATTTGCATAAAAATCGAGTTCAAGTTAGACCGTCAAAATATCGAAATTTCACAAAATTCTTTCACAAACCTTCTGCTGAAAAAATATCAGCAGAAGGTTTGTGAAATCAGGGGTTTGTAAAGGAAATTTTTGAAAATTCGGCATTTTGGCGGTCCAACTTGAACTCGATTTTTATGCGAATTTCAAAATCTGGCCATCCTGCCAATAATGAAATCCAAGAATAGCTACATTTTGTTACAGGGTATTCCAAAAAAATCGCCATTTGGTCATTTTTGGTGAAAATTTTCCAAAAATTTTTTTCTCCAAAATGATTCATTAGAGGTATTTTTATGCGAGCAATCGATTTAGCGCATCGAAACCCCTTGAAAACGCCTCCCAGGCTATGAAATATACGATTTTCGTATTTTCTCAGTAGGCATTTCTAGTTCTTTTCTTGAAAATTGGATATTTCATGGTCTGGGAGGCGTTTTCAAGGTTTTTCGATGCACTCAATTGATTTCTCACATAAAAATACCCCTAATGAGTCATTTTGGAGAAAAAATTTTTTGAAAAAGTTTCGTTAAAAAACGACCAAATAGCGGTTTTTTCCCTGTATAAAAATTCAAATTTTAGATTTGACAGTGATATTTACATCACCGATCGATCGAGTGATACAAAATTCAACCGAGCACAACACAAAATCACTTTGAAGATTTTCCTGGAAAATTTCGAACCTTTGTATGTAAGAGAAGCTGTTGATGCAACTTTAAAAGAGCTCAACACCGACTTTATCGAGCAGATCATTTTGGCTTTTCCACAAAGTTTCAGAAATGATGAAAATCGTGACCATAAAAAATGGTCTGAGCAAGTTTTGTCAGTTTGGAAAGAAGCTGAAAAGTTGGTCAAAGATAGGATGGCTATGGTCATTGGGGTAGCGGATTTTAACAAAGAAGAGATGGAATTGCTATATGACAAGGCGGAAATTTTGCCAAGGATTGATCAAATTAGGAATGTAAGTTATATTCGATTCAATGTTCAAGTCCATGTTCATGTCCATGCCCATATCATGTACATGTCCATATCATGCCCATGCTCATGAGCTTGTTTTTCAAAAATTTCAATTTTTTACATTTTCAGACTCCACATGGTCTCAAAGAATTTGCTGAAACCAATGATATCCAACTCTTATCTCATAATGACCCCATTCCATTTCCAGTCAAAGAAGTTTTCAAAGAAGTCTGTCAAACGAATCCTTGTCTACCAGCTTGTGGGCCTTGTTTCAATCCCAGGTGGACTGCTAGGTAAAAACTGAATAAATTTGTTTAAAAATTCCAATTTAGGTATGCAATTTGGGCCGAATTATGGCTAGTTCTTGAAAGCAAAGGGTATATAGTGAAGTTTGACAACTGTGAAACTTTATCTGGATCTGTGCCATAATTTTTTGTTGTTTATTTGTATTTTTATACATAAACTTTATAACTAAAACATTCTGTTTTGTGCAGCGGATTAAATCAGACTGAAAAAAGGCTGCTTTACTTACCAGATCGGACAGAACCCTATTTTTCTATTGCTTCAATTATTCAAAAAAATTCTTGCCCAGTTGAAAGATTATACTCACGGTGTCTTTTTTTGCTAAAGTTGGAGGAAATTCGAAATTTTAAAAGCGAGTCATGCCATTCGACTCAGATCACTGAGATGAGTAGAACTAACATAAAATAACATAGGGTTTTCCATCTCGAGCCCATGCTGGGTATCTCGGTGCTCTGGATTCCATCCTGAACCATGGCAAATTGGCTAAAATGACAGATTTGTAGTTTATAGACTATGGGTCAAATTTCAAGTTGTCCAAATTCCATGAAAATTTTTGCATATCTCTATCTTGGCCTCTAAGACACTTTAATCATTTTTGGGTCAGTAAATACGGTAAACGTTCGTTAAGCGGGCCCCCCTCAAAAATTCGATAAGCGGGCCACCCCCTCTCTAGAGTGGCCTTTTTTTAATTTTTACAAAAATTTTTGTTAAAAAATAATATCGCCATCGTGTTCCCCATAGCCAAAAACCTTCAAGTACAAAAAATTAGCCATTGTATATATAAGTGGGTCCCCTCCGCTCAAAAATTCGATAAGCGGGCCACCCCCCCCCCGAAAATTCGATAAACGGGCCCCCCCTTCTATGGTAGCCCGCTTATCGAACGTTTACTGTACTTGATATGTATAGAATAAGTTTTTACCGAAGTTTAGCCGATAAAAAACATGAGCCCTAAAGAGTTGTACCCTCTTTGTTACCGCTATAAAAAAAAAATAATTTTTTGTAAAAATAAAAAAATTAGGGGTTACCTCCTAAAAATTGAAAATATGCGAATTTCAAAAATGGCTCCAAACTAGTGATCGATTCCGTCCCGTCCCGAAAATCCACCCCGTCCCGAAAAGTTTGAGCAAAACTCGATCCCGTCCCGGATCCCGACCTTCCCAGATTCAATCCCGTTCCGAAGTGGGATAAAAAACACACCCCTAAAAATACTCCTCCCCCTAAGTTTTTATACCTCTAAAATGGATTTCTAGGGGTATAAAAAATGGGTTAAATTTTTTTTAAATATCCTGCGGTGCAGAAAAAATCACGCGCTGACAGGAGCGTGATTTATTTTTTTATCAATTTTTGAAAAAATCACCTTGGTCCCCCTTTGTTGTTTTTTTCGAAAAAAACTGAAGGGGGACTAAGGTAATTTTTTTTCAAATCCCGTCCCGAAAATCCCGGGAATCGATCTCGTTCGGATCCCGAAAATCCAGCCATAGCCCATCTCGAAAAATCCCATCCCGGCCAATAGGTCAATCCTGAACTCGGGATTGAACATTACTCCAAACAGGCTAATTTTTTTTTTGCACTTCTGAGTTTTCGACTATATTGAACACGATGGAGATATTTTTTAACAAAATTTTTTGTAAAAATAACAAATTATGGGTTACCTCCTAAAAAATGAAAAATATGCGAATTTAAAATTTCACAAAAATTGCACCCATATTATATCATTTTTTATCATAAAAACTACCTATATATTATTTTATAACCTCAATAAATACCAATTTCCAAGATTTTTATTAAAATCCGTCTTCTTTAAAATTATGTACTTATCACCTTTTTTACCCATACGATCAGCATCAAGAATCGAAGTCACTTGTTTGCCGGAGTGTGGTTGATAAATTTTTACGACTTTTTTGGGGACATACTTCTTCGTTATAGCTTTTACAATCGTTTCACGAGAACAATCGGTAGCTTGAAGTATTCCGGTTTTTATATTTAAAAATTTGTGCTTAAGTATAGTATAGTAAATGAATTTATGATTTTTTGAGTTGTTGGTCTATGAAGCGGAGAAAATAGTTTATTTCTAAATTTTATTTATAATTTAAAAAAACTCTATAGAAATGGGTCTTTTCGATAAACAAGGTGTTAGATGGATTTTTCACATACATCATTTTTGTATTGTTTGTCTGTATATAATATTTTTGCTATGTATATTTACTAACTTGTATGTACTTTTGAGCCGAACAGATACGATTTATTACCTCAGGATATATCATGTGGTAAGAAATTTTCATATCGGTAAAATCTCTATATTGTAGAGTGACACCAAAATTATTATAAAGTGACACCAAAATTATTCAGTTTAAAAATCATTTTGGATTATTGAAACGAAAATTTGTTAAAAATGTCAAATATTTTCGTTTCAATAACCCAAAATGATTTTCAAACTGAATAATTTTGGTGTCATTTTATTCGTCTCATTGAGCTAAGAAAAATGCTATATTTACTTTTTCCTAAATACTCAAGAAATTCAATTTTCTTGTTAATAAACAAATTTTGATTGAATCAGGAATTTGAAGCATAGGCAAATGTTTTCGTTGTAATACACAAACGAAAGTTCACACGCAATTACCTCGAAAACTAAAACGATTCAGAGGTTGCCATAAAAACAAAAAATGCTCCATTCTTCATGAACTTTTCGAATAAAAAATTTCCATTTCCATTTTAAAAAATCAATTTTTCTCCTGACACAACTTTTTTTGGTAAAAGCACTCACCCTATAGTCAACCCTTTCTGGCATTGTTCCTTTCTAAAAACAAGCTATGTATGTTGATCAAGATGAAATTTTTAAAAATTTTTATCTTGCACATGTGCATTAACGTCCTCTATGCAAAAGCCATAAATTCGAAGAACAAAGTCTTGCATTTTTATGATGTTTTTACAGCTCTTTTCCAGGAAGTTTGATAAAAAAAATTAATTTTTGCCTACAAAATATTTTTGTACATCAAACATTTAAAAAAGCCAATATTTAGCATATATTTACAAGGTGTGGTGGGCAAAAAACTGTTTTTTTCCAAAAATTTTCACCAAAAAATACAATATGGTAGAGTTGTGCGAGATCGAGAAAAGTCAGAATCATGATTTGTTGGGGCTATCATATTCGGGATCGAAACTGGAGTTTCAATCGAGACAGGGATTTAAAAAATTTTTTTCAAGAATCCTAATAGTTCTCCCATTATGATTTTTACCAAAGTGAAAAATTTGGCACTAGATCAAACATCATCATCACCTTTATGGAAAAAACATAGGGATACTATTAAGAAAAAATTTGCCTTTTTCGACAACGGGTGGGGGAATTGTGATACCTTAATTAAGAGCCCTGTGAAAATTGTCTTTTTCTGTATCAGAAAATCTTTTTTATGCTTCGAAAACGTTTGCAATCGATTTCTAGCATAAAATTATCCATGGAAGAGTGATTTCCAGATTTAAAAAATGCGAAAAACAAAAATAACCATTTTTACTTCAAAACCGTTTTTCCCTGAATCAGGGTCAGGGAAACGTTTTCACGCTCCTGGAATGCGTGCAATCGATTCCCCGCATAAAATTACTCCTAGAGAACTCATTTTTAGAAAAATAAATTTCCAGGTCCCAAAAAAATAAAAAAAGCCACTTTTTTTGGCCCATCCTGTAAATTTGATCCACTTGTTAAATTGACCGGTCAAAGATTTTAAGCCATCTAAAACAAAAAAAAATACAGTAGCTACTTTGTTTTATTGCCTAGCTCTATTTTTAATCCTTTTTATCATCAAGTGCTCTAAAGAATTCCAGAAAATGAAACGAAACAATGGGGAATGAAGGTAAAAACACAAATGGAGTGTAAAAAAGACAAGGAATTAACCATTTTTAAACTGCTATCTTAATCCTTTAATGTAATTACTGAAAAAAAATGCTTAACATTTCTGCCATGTTTCTTTCTAAAAATGTCAAAGATAAAAATTTATGACGTAGAAAAATCAGAGCATGAAAATTTTTGCTAAAGAATAAAACATTTTTTTGAGCCAGGATTTCTAAAATCTGCATTAAAAAATTGTTTTTATTTGAAATATACGTATTCGGATAGCTCATATATGAGTTTGAGCTCAATTTTTGTCGTAAAATGTTTGACCTAACCCCTTGGATGTAAGGTCAAAAAACACAAAAGGTGAGAAAGTCAACAAAGTTTCCGAAAAATTAAAAATTTTTCGCGCGCATAGATTCCTCAAAAAATTTGGATAGGGGGCCTCACACAGGCGAAAATTCTTTAGTTTTTTCGGAAATTGGCCCTAAAGTTTGAGGTAATTTTAAAAAATCGAAAGAAAAAAGAAGAAAAAATCAATTTTTTGAAATTAGCCAAAATTTGAGACAAATTCCCGAAAAAACTATGTAAAATTTGGGGTTTCTGTGCCTGGGGTCCTAACCAACTGCAAAACACTAACCTTTTATTGCACCCAAAAGTGCAACAAATTTCCGCGAGGTCTTTGAGATGGTGGAGTAAACGTTACCAAAGCTCCGAATTCTCGTGACGCTGAACTAAACGGCCTAAAAATAGAGAAGTAGCAGCAAGTGCAAACCTGATAAAAATATCAAAACCGAAACTTTCTTTAACTTTATTTGTCTGAATTTTGCAACCATAAAAACAATACAAAACCACAGTAAAAGTTTAGCAACACATTTCAGAAATAATAAACATTTAAAGAAACGGTGCAGGAAAAACTCTTTAGACAAAGAAGCTTTTCAAACTTTGCAAAAACGCCGGCAGAAAGGCTCTAGGAACTTTCACAACAGTCGATTTTCTCCACTTTCTCGTGATCAAAAACAAAAAATTCCGTCACATTCGAGTTTCCCATATCGAAAAACCCCTGGGTGCAAAAAATCAGCTGGAAAATTTTTTAAATTCAATTTTTTAACCACTTGATCCCCCCTTACAGTATTTTTACTGTACTGATCAAGGGGTTAAAAAATTGAATTTAAACAAATTTTTCCAGCTGATTTTTTGCATCCAGGGGTTTTTCGATATAGGGAACTCGAATATGATGGAATTTTTGTTTTGGATCAAGAGAAAGTGGAGAAAATCGACCGTTGTGGAAGTTCAGCTTTTTTCGTTGTGGAAGTTCCTAGAGCCAAAAACAGGGGTGACTAACGACGTTTGGATGAACGACGTTACAACGTCGGGACGTTTGAAACGTCGGCAATGTCGACGTTCAAAACGTCCGATATTTTAAACGTCGGTATGTCGACGTTTGAAACTTCGGCAATATCAACTTTTAAAACGTCCAAGTCTAAAAAGTAGATGCAATGGTGTCCAACAACGCCGACGTTTATCACAAACGTCGACATGACGTTTAAATTTTTGAATGAGCGACATTTCAAACATCAGCAATATCGACGTTTGAAACGTCGATATTGCCGACGTTTGAAATGTTGCTCATTCAAAAATTTAAACGTCACGTCGACGTTGTTGGACACCACTGGCCAAAAATGCGCGATAAGAAAAGATGCCAAAAACGAAAACACGCGACGTAAAATGCGATAGATACAAATAAAAATGAAAAAAGAGATGATCGAATGAAATTATAAGGAACAGAGTTTTCGCGCTAATATACAAAACAATTCAAAACATAAAGAGATTATTCTAAATTGATCTTGTTGTGGCGCATTCTTTACAACTAAAAACTTTTGGCCTTCGCGATGTGAGGGCCCCCTAGCCAAATTTTCCGAGGAATCTTTTGCGCACAAAATTAGCGCGCGAAAAATTTTAGACTTTTCGGAAAATTGACTTTGTCACCTTTTGTATTTTTTCACCCTACATCCAAGGGGTTAGGTCAATCAAATTTTTCGACAAAAATTAAGCTCAAACTCATACATGAGCTNTGTGAGGGCCCCCTAGCCAAATTTTCCGAGGAATCTTTTGCGCACAAAATTAGCGCGCGAAAAATTTTAGACTTTTCGAAAAATTGACTTTGTTACCTTTTGTGTTTTTTCACCCTACATCCAAGGGGTTAGGTCAATCAAATTTTTCGACAAAAATTAAGCTCAAACTCATACATGAGCTATCCGAATATGTATGCTTCAAATAAAAAAAATTTTCATGCAGATTTTAGAAATCCTGGCTATGTCACTGGAATGAACCAAGAAAATTTTAGATAGTCGGTGGCCTTATGATAGCATGTTCCATTGTAATGATAGAATTTATGTATCGAACAAGGAGTTTACCAAAACTCGACGAGCCGCATGAAATGCCCACGCCTGCACTCATTGCCGCTATCACTTTAACAGTTGGCATTGTACTCGGATATGCCTATAACATCGTTTACAATTTTGCTTTCTCGGATTGCGATTATCTGGTGGATTCTATTTATGGGTCCGAGTTTTGGTTGGATGCAGTCTATTCGGTGATGATGATGTTCTTTTCGACAATGTCATTGTTGTATATATTGCATAGATCTTATTATGGGGCTATAAATACAAGCTTGGATAAGGTTTCGAGATTGTGGGTGAATATGACATTGACTATAGTGTGGATTATTCACCACCAAATATTTCGCATATAATCATTAGTACATTCTAAAAATCTGATCGCGGAAAGACTGGTACAGGACCAGCATTCTAATCAATCATATCCTTCTCTATCCCTGTCTACAGGGTGTTCAAAAATGGCAGTTTTGCGATTTTTCAAATTTTGCTAAAATAACTCCATGGGGGGATTCATGCGAGTTTCGATTGAGCGCATTGTTGAAACTTGAAAACGCTTCCCTGACCTTGATTCAGGGAAGAGATATATGTACATCACTTTTGTGAAATTTGGTGAAAATTATTTTTTCTTTTTTTGCCTTGGAGAAAAAAATCGAAATTTCAAAAATTTCCTCCATCGTTTTCCATGATCTTGGTATCATTGGATAGCTCTGATTATGGACTATCCAACGACACCAAGATCATGGAAAACGATGGTCGGAATCAAAAGTTATACTCAAAATAAGGAAAAGGTAAAAATCTCAAAAGTGCAGTTTTTTATGCGCCACCCTGTATATAAAATTTTTTATTGGATTTTCTAAAAATTATAAGTTCAAGGTCATATAGTTTTTATCATTTTTCTTTAATTTTTATAGGCTATAGAAAATACATAAAAATGTTAGAATCGTTATACGTTTGTGGTCTTTTTCCTGGGCTAGAAAAAAATTCAAAAAGAAAAATCCTAGGCAAAAAAATATATGAGTTAAAATATACCCTCCGGGTATATTGCCTAAAAAATTTCCATGATGAAAATCGCTTAAATCAGCTTCAGGAAAATTTTTTTCATGCCTTGAAAATGTGCGCAATCGATTTCTCGTTTAGAAAAACCCCTAGACAGCCGGTTTTTCGAATTTTAATTCATTTTCGCTTCAATACACCCATTTCCTTTCCTGAATCAGGGTCAGGGAAGCGTTTTCACGCTTTGAGAATGAGCACAATCGATTTCTCGCATAAAATTACTCCTATAGGGGTCATGTTTTTTAAATTTTCATTCCAAAATTCATGTAAAAAATCCGGGAACTTTCTGAACAACCCAATATATCACTAAAATTTTTTCTTATAAATAACAAATTTTAGACTCTATGCGAACGCAAAGAACTCGACGGCTATTGGTGCCCTGTAATAGGACGCCACTACAACTGCGACCCCCATACCTATCTCAAAGGCACACAAACATATTGGTACTACATCAATAAAGGACTGCTCAGTTCCGCCATTATTTCATGTGCTTCAGAATTCTTTCCTGTTTTACTAGTTGCCCACTGGCTTGCTTGTGGATTTGCTGAAGAAAAAGCAGAAGATATACTACAAAAGAGAGAGGTTGATCAATTTTAAATTTTTTTTGATAAGTTTGCAATTTAGAAAAAGCAAGGCCTAAGAAATATGATGAAGAATTTTTTCGCAAATGTATCAAGAGTTTATGCAGAAGCTCCAGTCATAAATGCCCCTAAACTTCATCCTTCATTGAGTCTTAAAGTTGTGCTGAACTTTTTATCGTTTATTGCTGCCATAAGTCAGATGATAAAATGGCTTGTAGCATTTTATTACACCATGGATTTCGATGAGTTAGAAGTGAAACATTGGACTGGAAATGAATATATTACATTGGTGGCCAGTGTTATAACGCTTGGGCTTTTCTTAATAGTTAGATTTTTATCATACTCTTAAAAAATCATGAGGGCCCCATCCTTGTTTAAAGAGACAGTGACGACGGATTATAAAAACCTGAAAATTTTAAAAATTCACTAAAAAATGGCATAACCATTTGTATATGTGTCCAAAGTTATTTTAAAGGACAGTCCAGTAAGTTACAATGATATGAAAAAATGATATATTCGGAAAGATCATGAAAAATGGAGCATTTTTTGTTTTTACGGCATGTTCTGAATCGTTGTAGTTTTCGAGATAATTGCGTTTGAATTTGTTACAAGCTCTTCGTTGTAGTACACAATCTTTTTTGAATTGTGTATTACAACGATGAGCTTGTAACAAATTCAAACGCAACTATCTCGAAAACTATAACGATTCAGAATATGCCTTAAAAACAAAAAATGCTTCATTTTTCATGATCTTTCCGAATATATCATTTTTTCATATGATTGAAACTAACTGGTCTTATAAAAATTCATATACCCTACTTGTAACACATATACTGTTTTTATAGGTATACTTCTGGGCTTTGAAACTAAAAAGCGATCGCTTGGACGCCCATCACAAAGCTGAAGCCAGGGGTGATATCATCATCTTATTTGGCTGTAACTTGATTCTCACATTAAAACTTGTCTTGCAAATTTCGGAAGTTTGGAACCAACATCACGATCATTTCCTCACCACGCAAGTTTGCGTTTTACGAACAATTTCATTGCTCTTAATCCAGGTGAACATTGATTCTTACAATAAATCATAAAATTTTTTAAAGATCACCTTATGGTCGGAATACTTGGCCGTCCGCCGTTTGTTGGCGCTAAACGACCGTGATCTTCGCTCAATAAGACATTTCCTACCGGCTGTTTCACTAGCTGGTTTTGTTGTTGGCTGGGTGCATTTTGGAATGACCTTTTTGGATACTAGCTTAATCAAATATCAATTGACGGATGAAACTTATAATTTCAGTAAAGGAACTTTGATTTCCATGATTTTCACACAAATTATTTATCCGGCTGATTATTTGTTTGGTTTCACTGTGGCCGGTTGTTGGAGTGATATTGTTTTGAGGTATACTTGATAAATAAAAACTATGCAAGACTTTTCAGATACATGGAATCTGGTTTCTTCCAACTTGGCGCCCCACGCCTTGCTTCGGCTGAGCTTGTTCACCATCTTAAATCAGGACGGCACGATTCTGTTGCCCTTCAAAAGACAATTGAATATGCTGTAAAACGGAAGAATACTGGCTGGAGTCAAGACTCTAGCTCTGAGCCGATTACTGAAGAAACAAAGGAGTCATAAATTTTTACTTGATGGATATTCTACTAGTATTAATGCAAATTTATAAATTTTTATGTATTTAGTAATGCTTAATATAAAGCCCATTTCAACCCATAATCCTAAAGGAGTTCTTAAAAGTTAGTAAGGAGCGATCCCGTCCGATCTGGCAAGTTAGGCAACTTGGGCCCGCGGGTTCGATCCCCGGAGGGTAAAATGTTGAAAAATTAAAAAATTTTTATCAGACCCCCTAAATTCGACCTCGTAGAATTTTTGCCTATTTTTATTTTTCTCGAAAAATTTTTCCTTTGCCTGGAAATTGACTTTA
>OZJO01000926.1:0-17406 GCA_900406225.1 Acrobeloides nanus | reverse complement strand
GCACGATTCTGTTGCCCTTCAAAAGACAATTGAATATGCTGTAAAACGGAAGAATACTGGCTGGAGTCAAGACTCTACCTCTGAGCCGATTACTGAAGAAACAAAGGAGTCATAAATTTTAACTTAATCGATATTCTACTAGTGTTGATGCAAATTTATAACTTTTTATGTATTTAGTAATGCTTAATATAAGTGTGGCAGCTGAAGGCTGCCACAGGAACCGTCTCCAATCGAAGCTATGCTTCACATATAACGGCAGTGGCATAGGGACAAATGGAACGAAACGAAGGGTTGCAAACGAGACAAATGAAACGAGATGAATGGAACGAGACGAATGAAACGAGGCAAATGAAACGACATAATGAATGAACCAAATTCTCAATACTCAGGCAAATTCAAACCCGAAATGTTTTGATTCTTGTAATTCAGTTTCAGGCAAATCGTTTCATTTGTATCGTTTCATTCGTCTCGTTTCATCCTCTTCGTTTCATTTGAGTCTATGCCACGGCAGTTCTATGAACGGCCGTAGACACGTTATATTTTATTTATGCTAATAAACCTTTATCTGTCTTTTTAACGCAACCGGATCCAATTGCTACATAAGCTTTATTATTAAACTTTAAAATCTACTATCAATAAAAATTTTTTAATTTACACCTGATGAATCTGAGTAGATTGAGCATGACGTCGACTAATAACATTTCTTTGTGCACTACCATTTTCAAAAAGTTCGCGGAGCGTACCCCCAGGGCTCTCGGAAATTGTCGGGAGTTCCTAAAATAAAAATTCAAAATCTAAACATAACTTTTCTACCATACCCCTCGATTTTCTCGTCTCAATTGCCCAATATAATCATCGTGAATATCAGCTGGGATGGGGTCTCGAGAAGGCGATGGCGGATTTTCTCGTAGTTCTCGTAATTTTCTATCCAAAAGTTGACTAAACATATTATAAAGTGCTTGAGTACTAAGACTTTCATTTCCATTTTGGTTGATCGTCTGAATGGCTACCTCTTCGACAAATCCTTGAATTGTTTTAGGTGTAGTTGGAGTAGTTGAAGGTATTGAAGATTTGTGTTTTCTAAAAGTTTTTACTTCGATCTGCCCCTCAAGACAGCTTACCTTTTGGTTTTTTAAATATTTTTATAAACTTTTATCATGAACATTCTGTTCATAACTCTAAAACTTACTTAAATTGAAAAACCATCGAAGCAGCTTCTTTTAGAGTAATTTTTCGATAGGCACTAATAATTTTTGATGAGTCACTAACACTCTTTTTATAACGTTTTGTAAGTAGAGGTCGTAAGAATTTTGCGTTGAAACGTTCAAAGCTAAAAATTTATTTTTTAATTTTTGAAAAAATAACAATTACTTGTCTCTGATAGAATGCTTTCCCGTTTGTCCTAGAATATCTTCTATACCAGCTAATGTGTAATCCAACATCTAAAATTTGTTTACTTATATAAAACTTATTCTTTTAGAATACCTTAGATTGATGCTTTCAATAACAGTTAATAAGCTATCGTCTTTTCGTTCAACTTTTAGAAAATTCAAGATTGGTCGAATTGTTATACCCTAAACAAAAATAATTGAGATTTTTTCTGAAGTTTCTTGGGTTCATTCTTTTATGTCTATCCTTGTCTCCTACCTGAAACAATACAGTCACATAAATCACCACTATACATGTTGTTACAAACAGATGTCTAACATTTTCATCAATAGATTTCGGTAATGATACCACCAAACCAAACGCAATGGCGCCGCGTAGACCCCCATAACATAAAACAAATTGATCTAAGGCACTAAATTTTTTTGTCCTATAATGATTCAGCACAAAACATTGAACTAATACACCTAAAATATTTTTGTTGTTGTTAAAAATTGCTATTTAGACTTTTACCAATAATTCTAAAAATGGTAATTCCAACCAATGTAATTACGACAAAATATGTATCCCAATTATGTTCAGCATATATCACAGAAAGTCCCAAAAACATAAAAATCATAGTTTCGCTACTTTGAGCTAACATATGAGTAAAATATTTTACGGCACTTGCAACATCATGAGATAAGTTTGCGGTGACATATTGCTTCATCATCATGCCACAAACTGCTATCCTAGAAATTTGTATCGTTTAAGATGATAGGTCTACGATTAGCTTACGCCAAGATCGCAGATAAGCCTAACATTTCAGCTGTAAGATAAGCTAAATATGGAATAATAAAGATAAACACCGGTGCAAGAATACGAACATGATCAGTATACCTACAAATTATAGACTTTAGTTTTTAAGGAAAAATATTTTTTTGACTAGGCTTAAGCTTAGTATTGGTTTAGGCTCAGGCTTAGATTTAGTCTTAAGACTAGGCTTAAGCTTAGGCTTATGCTTAAGCTCAGTCTTAAGCTTGTCTTGTTCTGGGATTTCTTAATCTTGGCTTTGACTATGCTTGGACTCAATTCTTAGGGGAATTGATCACCATATAACTTAAGTTTTGAAATTTGTGATGCGCTGCTTATGAAAATATAGATCATCTTCCGACTTACTTCGAAATAAAACTAACAATAAAGGCAAAAACTATCCCAACCAAAACACCTCCTAAGGACATCACAAGAAATGATAGCAATCCAATAACATAGTCGCTCCACACTAGACCTCCAACAGTAGCCGTAATAATAATAAATTTCTTGAACATAGTGTATAAGACCTACAACGAGGAGTTGTTACATTTTTTACTATTAAAATTTTTTAAAGAATATTACTGCAGCAACACCATCGTTGAATAAAGCTTCACCGAAAACATTGATGAATAAAAACTCATTCACATGAATTTCTTCAAAAACCGCTATCACCGCTACCGGGTCTACAGCACTAATTAAAGCAGAAAAGAGTAAAATTTCAAAAACACTGAATTGTATAGTGAAGACTTCGTATACACTACATATGAATAAAGTTGCACCTATAATTGAGATAATTATTATCATGCAAACAGTGGTTAAATAGCAATGGAAGGAAAAGTCGCACAAGGGGTGGGCGTGCGCTCACCCCTTGTGCGACTTTTGTGCTCGGGGGTTTTTCGAAATGGGAAACACGATGGCGATATTATTTCAGTTTTTTTATCACCATGTAAAATTTACTTATTGCAATTGTATTCCAAATGGTACCAATAACCGCAAATAATAATACTGAATCCACATTTTCGAACAAATAACGATTTGGCATAAAATACCCTAAATTATTTTTCTTGTTTCGTTTTTTTGCAATTTTTGCGCACCTGCGTCATAAATAATCGGCGGTAGTAAAAATAGGAAGAAAACATCGGAGTTTAAACGATACACACTCGGATCTAAACCAATGGCTTTTAAAAGAAACCCAAGTCCGAGACCAACAAGAGTCAAAATTACGCTATCTGGGAGAAGGTTTCCAAAGCGTTTTGAAAGATGAAAGACTGGAAATAAAATTTTACACACTTGCATGTTTAATATCCTACTTACTAACTCGAACAAGACTGGCCGCTAAGAGCCATATTCCTACTACATATGGGTACCTAACATATTCCCAATTTAAAGCTATTAGCTGAAATTTTTGAATTTTTCTGCTTTTTGGGAATTGTTACTTGAAAGCTTTCCATTCGCTCTTCACTATCAACAGATGAATTTTCCACTTGAGTTATCACAGCTGCGCTTTTCGTTGTCAGCGTTATGTCATGATCATTCGAATGTTCACTGTTCGCCATAAAAGAAAATGATAGTAGATATAATGGGATTAGCAGTGACATTTCTTTTCGCGGTCGACTAATACGTTGAAGCTATAAGAATATATAGTTTAAAAAATGAATAGCTGCTTTCTGAGTGATTTTCTGCAGCGCTCGGCTTTCGGCCTCACGTTCCAAGTGATTGACTGCTGAGCTTGAACCTTTTATACCCCTTCCAAACGGGACTCAGGACAAAATTTAGGCATATATATAACAAAATTTTTAAAAAAATTAGGTAGAAAAAAGTTAGCCCGACACACACATTTCTCCTTTAAAGAGTATAGTTGCTAGCAATTTAGGCGTACTTTTTTCAGAGACAATAGCACAGTCAATTGGTCCCACGGCTTCCGAAACTTGCAAAAAAAGTTGCGCATCAAGCAAGCCTTTATGGACGAATGGCAAGGACCCTAGATTTGCAGTTTTCTAATGAAGATTTGCAGTTTATAATAGATCCCCGGAGGGATCCATTAGAAATTAGTTATGATAATGATGTCTTGGGTTATAAAAGACCTTCGTGGATCAAACCCTCCCCATTAGAAACTGCAAATCTAGAATCCTAGCCATTTGGCCATAAAGGTTTGCTTGATGTGCAACTTTTTTGCAATTTTCGAACGTCCGTGGTTAAGAAGGATTTTCAAAAAATATTTAAAAAAGGAAAAACCTTTTTTATTTTATTGGAATCATAAAGGTATAAAATTTTGTTCCTTGTTCAAAGAGACTCAAAAGTTTAGAAATGTATGTACTTTAAATAGAACAGTGTAATCGGTTAAAAATTTCCAAAATAAACAATTGCCTACGATTTCAATCTTCCCCTAAATCTTATTAATACAACTTATTTTTAAGTTTCCCCTAAATCTTATTAATGTTATTTTTAAGCCTTGGCTTAGGTAAAAAATTAAATAAATAAAACATTATATGATCAAAAATTGCAAATGCATATGCTCCGGATCTTTCTAGCTTTTTTGAACAGAAAATGATATCATATGATTCTTGAACAGAAAAGAAATCATAAAGTATATAAAAAATATATAAAACCTATGTCTCTGTCCTTCCACATACTTGAGTCCGAATGTTACCGCGAAATCTCGGGAACGGTAAATCGGGTTGATATGCGATTTTTTTGTAAGGGTAAGTGTGCAGGAAACCAAAAAAAAGAAATCGGAGAAAAAATTTTTTTTCATTTTTTACCCCTTGGGTGACCAAGAGGAAAAATTCGAATTTTTAAAAAGTTCTCCAAATCGGCTGATTTTTGTGCTCGGGGTTTTTTCGGCATGGGAAACACGATAGCGATATTATTTTTTAACAAAAATTGTCAAAAAAATTAAGGGATTACCCCCTAAAAATTGAAAAATATCAAATTTCAAAATGGCTCCAAACCGGCTAATTTTTTCTACTCGGGGGTTTTCGACTATGGGAACACTAATCCGAAAGGATTTTTCAATCTTCAATCTTAACCTCACGGGTGAAAGGGTATGAATACCTAGAGACCAAAATATGCGAATTTTGAAATTGGCACCAAATCGGCTAATTGTTTATACTCAAGGTCAAAGGTACCTTTTGTAACGTAATCGTCTGTAATATCGACGTCTGTGGTGTATGTAACTTCGACATTTGCGACGTCGACATCTGTAAAATCGGTGTAATATCGGTAAAATTTTTCGCAACGATGCGGAAGAACATGGGGAAAAAAGTTGCACACGATTTTTTATTTATCCCATTGTTAACGACTGGGTCATATATGACCCACTACATAGAATCAAGAAGATAGAATTATTATTACATCCATTTTGGCCAAACGATAGTCCAAAAAATTCCTGAGATCTAGCCCAATAATTTTTGAAAAGATCACTTTTCACGAAAATTTTATTCTGATGATCAAAAATGTGTTCAAAGTTTTGAAAAATGAACATTTTCATACTGTTCAGACCAGGGATGTTCTGAGTTTGGATCGAGTTTTATCGAATTTGGCTACGTATCTAAAAAAATGCACATTCAATTCATAAAGTGAATATCTCATTTGGAAACATAGGGATTGTAGATTTAAATGAACTTTAGTTGACTTAATTCCGATTTAAAATTGTAAAATTATAGCCTCAAACTCGATCAAAACTCGATGAAAACTCGGAAAAACCCGGCAGTATCACTTTTCGTACAATTGTTTTCGTACGGTACTTTTCGTACAAGTGCTTTTCGTACAAATACAAGGGGGAGGGGGCAAAAGTTCTCGCGTAAGGGGTGGTATATCCTCGCATAAATTGCTCCTTAGGCGAGGACTTTTCGCCCCCTTGGCGAGTAATTTTGCCCTCCCCTCCCTTTTTGTATTTGTACGAAAAGTTCGTACGAAAAATAATTGTACGAAAAGTACTTGTACGAAAAATTCGTACGAAAAGTACCTGTACGAAAAGTTCGTACGAAAAATAATTGTACGAAAAGTACCGTACGAAAACAATTGTACGGAAAGTGATACTGCCAAAAACCCGATAGCCAGATCCAACCGCTACATAAGCTTTATTATTAAAATTTAAAATTTCATATCAATAAAAAATTGTTTAATTTACACCGGATGAACCTGATAAGAAGGAGGTTGAGAATGACGCCGACTAATAACATTTCTTTGTGCACTACCATTTCCAAAAAGTTCGCGGAGCGTACCCCCAGGACTCTCGGGAATTGTCGGGAGTTCCTAAAATAAAAATTTAAAATCGAAACATAACTTTTCTATCATACCCCTCGATTTTCTCGTCTCATTTGCCCAATATAATCATCGTGAATATCAGCTGGGATGGGGTCTCGAGAAGGCGATGGCGGATTTTCTCGTAATTCTCGTAATTTTCTATCCAAAAGTTGACTAAACATATTATAAAGTGCTTGAGTACTAAGATTTTCATTTTCATTTTGGTTGATCGTCTGAATGGCTGCCTCTTCGACAAATCTTTGAATTGTTCTAGGTGTAGTTGGAGTAGTTGAAGATAATGAAGGCTTTCGTTTTCTAAAAGTGTTTACTTCAAGCCGCCCGTCAGGACGAGCCTTTTGGTTTTTAAATATTTTTTAAACTTTTTTCGTGAACCTTCATGTATGACTCTAAACCTTACTCAAATTGAAGAGCCATCGAAACAGCTTCTTGTAGAGTAATTTTTTGATAGGCACTAATAATTTTTGATGAGTCACTAACACTCTTCTTATAACGTTTTGTAAGTAGAGGGCGTAAGAATTTTGCGTTGAAACGTTCAAAACTAAAAATTTATTATTTAATTTTTGAAAAAATAAAAATTACTCGTCTCTGATAGAATGCTTTCCTGTTTGTCCTAGAATATCTTCTATACCAGCTAATGTGTAATCCAACATCTAAAATTTATTTACTTATATAAAACTTATTCTTTTAGAATACCTTATGATTGATGCTTTCAATAACAGTTAATAAACTATCGTCTTTTCGTTCAACTTTTAGAATACTCAAGATTGGTCGAATTGTAATACCCTAAACAAAAATAAAATTAAAAAGTAGCTTAAGAGACACTTTCGCGAGCATTCAAAGGTTGACTTAAACGCTTCGAGCAGGCTCCAAGTTGAACTTATAAAAAAACAAAATTATTTCCTAAAAATGACCCTATTAGGTGCAACTCAATGCGGGAAATCGATTGCGCGCATGACAATGGTTCATTGGCAATGCTTCCTTGCCCCTGATTCAGGGTCAGTGTAATGAAGCGAAATCAAACTTTTTAGTTTTTTAATGTGATTTTGATTTTCGCTTCAATATACTGAGCCTAGATGACAAGAATGTCTATCTTTGCTTTCTACCTGAAACAATACAGTGACATAAATCACCACTATACATGTTGTCACAAACAAATTTCTAATATTTTGATCAATAGATACTGGTAATGATACCACCAAACCAAAGGCAATGGCCCCGCGTAGACCTCCATAACATAAAACAAATTGATCTAAGGCACTAAACTTTTTTGTCCTATACTGGTTGAGCACAAAACATTGAACTAATACACCTAAAATATTTTTGTTGTTGCTAAAAATTGCTAATTAGGCTTTTACCAATAATTCTAAAAATGGTAATCCCAACCAATGTAATTACGACAAAATATGTATCCCAATTATGTTCACTAGATATCACAGAAAGACCCAAAAACATGAAGATCACAGTTTCACTACTTTGAGCTAGCATATGAGTAAAATATTTTACCGCGCTTGCAGCATCATGAGATAAGTTTGCGGTGACGTATTGCTTCATCATCATGCCACAAACTGCTATCCTAGAAATTTGTATCGTTTAAGATGATAGGTCTCCGATTAGCTTACGCCAAGATCGCAGATAAGCCTAACATTTCAGCTGTAAGATAAGCTAAATATGGAATAATAAATATAAATACTGGTGCAAGAATACGAACATGATCAGTATATCTACAAATTATAGATTTTAGTTTTTAAGGAAAAATATTTTTTAAGGACTGGGCTTAAGTTTAGTATTGGCTTAGGCTCAGGCTTAGAGTAGTCTTAGGCTCAGGCTTACAAGGAAAGGTCACCAATTGATGGTGCGACTTTGAAAAAAAATGTCTATATTCTTGTAGAGCATCCCTGGTTTGGCTTTATTTTTTGTGGAATTAGCTGATTATGGTTACACCCCGTTGAGCTAATCAACCCTGAAAATCGAAAAATAGCGTTTTTTAGCGTTTCCATTGAAATCAGGGGGGTCAAAAAACACCTTTATCTGACTTCTTTTGTCGAAATTTTGACATTTTCCACCGTTTTTGGCTATAGCGAACATTTTCTAAGTGTTTTTAGAAAAAGTTGAAAATTTTTGAAAAAATTGATTTTTTTGGGGTCTATCCATGGGGTCCAAAAAATCAATTTTTTCAAAAATTTTCAACTTTTTCTAAAAACACTTAGAAAATGTTCGCTATAGCCAAAAACGGTGGAAAATGTCAAAATTTCGACAAAAGCAGTTAGATAAAGGTGTTTTTTGACCCCCCTGATTTCAATGGAAACGCTAAAAAACGCTATTTTTCGATTTTCAGGGTTGATTAGCTCAACGGGGTGTAACCATAATCAGCTAATTCCACAAAAAATAAAGCCAAACCAGGGATGCTCTACAAGAATATGGACATTTTTTTTCAAAGTCGCACCATCAATTGGTGACCTTTCCTTGTTAGTCTTAGGCTTATGCTCAGTCTTAGACTTAGCCTTAGACCTGGGCCTAGGCTTAGGCTTAAGCTTAGGTTTAAGCCTAAGCTCAGGCTTATACTTAGTCTTAGGCTCAGGCTTAGACTTAGTCTTAGGCTCAAGCTTAGACTTAATCTCAGACTTAGCTTAAGCTTAGGCTTAGGCTCAATTTAGACTTAGTCTTAGGCTCAGGCTTAATCTAAAGCTTAGGCTTAAGCTTAGACTCCGACTTAGTCTTAGGCCTAAGACTAAGGGAGGGGGGGGGGGAACTAGGCCTAAGTTTAAGCTTAGGATCTGTCTTAGGCTTGTCCTGTTGTGGGATTTGCTTAGGCTTGGCTTTGACTATGCTTGGGCTCAATTCTTACGGAAATCGATCACCATATAACCTGAGTTTTGGAATTTGTGATGCGCTGCTTATGAAAATATAGATCATCTTCCAACTTACTTCGAAATAAAACTAACAATAAAGGCAAAAATTATCCCAACCAAAACACCTCCTAAGGACATCACAAGAAATGATAGCAATCCAATAACATAGTCGCTCCACACTAGACCTCCAACAGTAGCCATAATAATGATAAATTTCTTGAACATAAAGTATAAGACCTACAACAAAGAGGTGTTACATTTTTTACTATTAAAATTTTTTAAAGAATATTACTGCAGCAACACCATCGTTGAATAGAGCTTCACCGAAAACATTGATGAATAAAAACTCATTCACATGAATTTCTTCAAAAACCGCTATCACCGCTACCGGGTCTACAGCACTAATTAAAGCAGAAAAGAGTAAAATTTCAAAAACACTGAATTGTACAGTGAAGACTTCGTATACACTACATATGAATAAAGTTGCGCCTATAATTGAGATAATTATTATTATGCAAACAAGCATAGTGGTTAAGTGGCAATGTAAGGAAAAGTCGCACAAGGGGTGGGCGTTCGCCAAAAAGTGTCGCTACAAACTTGAAGCCTATTTTTATGATGATATGGTACTCGTTTTGAAGAATTCAGCGAGCTGAGTTGATTGGCAAAAATTTTTTTTATATTTTGACCCTCGCCTGCACCTTTTTTTCTTTAGTGCGCCGTGCCACATAAAGGATTAATTTTGAGAAAATTAAACAACTTGAAAATTTTTTCCAAAAATCGAAAAATCCAGTTTTTTTACCACCATGTAAAATTTACTTATTGCAATTGTATTCCAAATGGTGCCAATAACCGCAAATAATAATACTGAATCCACATTTTCGAACAAATAACGATTTGGCATAAAATAGCCTAAATTATTTTCCTTGTTTCATGTTTTGTATTTTTTTGCATACCTGCATCATAAATAATCGGAGGTAGTAAAAATAGAAAGAAAACATCGGAATTTAAGCGATAAACACTCGGATCTAAGCCAATGGCTTTTAAAAGAAACCCAAGTCCGAGACCAACAATAATCAAAATTGCGCTATCTGGGAGAAGGTTTCCAAAGCGTTTTGAAAGATGGAAGACTGAAAATAAAATTTTACACATTTGCATGTTTAATATCCTACTTACTAACTCGAACAAGACTGGCTGCTAAGAGCCATATTCCAACCATATATGGGTACTTAACATGTTCCCAATTTAAAGCTATTAGCTGAAATTTTTGACTTTTTTTTGCTTTTTAGGAATTTTTACTTGGAAGCTTTCCATTCGCTCTTCACCATGTCCAGCTCCATGTTCCTCGTGTACGTTATGCTCAGAGACAACAGAGGTTGAATTTGCTAAATGAGTTAGCACTTCTACTCCATGTTCGGAATGCCCCTCATGTTCTTTATGATCGGAGCTATCAAAAGGCGAATGTTCCACGTGAGTTATCACAGCTGCGTTTTCATTTGTCAGCGTTATGTCATGTTCATTCGAATGTTCACTGTTCGCAATAAAAGAAAATGATAGTAAATATAATAGGATTAGCAGTGACATTTCTTTTCACGGTCGACTAATACGTCGAAGCTATAAGAATATATAGTTTATAAATGAATAGCTAAACATAAGAAAAATTCTGAGCGGTCATGGTTCGATCTCATTAAAACTTGCTGCGCAAAATCACATAAAAATGAGTGAAATTGAAATAATGATAGTGAAGATGAAGACGAGAAGTCGCTAGTAGTAGAATTTTTGATTTTCTAGAATGATCAGTGTTCATAATTTATTCATATTAAATTTAAAAATTAAGATTTACCGATCAATGTTGTCTCTGATTTGGTTCATCTGATCATTTTTACACTGATCTGATCTATTCCGGATCAGATCAACTTTTTTCGAAATTTTTTTTTCGATCAGATCAAAATCTTGGATCAGAGACAACACTGTTGAAAATTATTTTTGGAAAAATGATCCTAAAGTCCATTTATAAACCCATATTTCTCCCCACAATTGGCCGAAGGCAAAAATCAAAGTCGTACCCCCCCCCCCTCCCGCCATATTTTGGTAGGGGGACAACTAGTGGACTCCCCACTTGTAGTCCTGACCACATGTGTACAAACTACACTGAAATTTTTTATTTTATTCGAAAATTGATTTTTTAGACAATAAATGTTTTTGGCTGACTAAGAATTTGGCATCATATGAACCATCAAAAATATAAAAACAAATTTTTTTATAAAAACATTTTAACATTTGATAAAAGGAAATACATATTTTAAAACTTTTATCTCAAAAAATCTTTATAGAAATCTTAAAAATCCAAGATGCAACATCAAAGTCACGATCGATCAAATCAACAATGAAGATAAACGTCTGAGTAATCAAATCGATAAAGATCGAAACAAAAGTGAACATAAACCGGACATGGATTACACATGCGCATGCTTTGGTCAAAGTTCTTCGAATTTTCTCAAAGTTCTAGAAATCTTTTTTAGGTAAGCTGATAAATTATGACCCTAGTTTTGTTATTATTAATAAATAATAGTTTTTAGACCGACGCGTCTTCGGCGCTCAAATAGCGCCTCCGGCGCTATTTGAGCCGTTTCTCCCATCTCATTTCTCTTTTTCCCGTCTTCTTTTTCTCCCATTCTCCTCTGCGCTTTTCTTCCGTCTCTTTTTTCCTTTTTCCTTTGTACATTTCTCCCTTATCCTTTCCCTTTTCTCTTCGCTTTTTTCCTTTCACTCTTCTACTTTTTCCCTTCTACCTTTCTCCTTTCCCTTCATCTCTCTTCCTTCTCTTTTTCCCTTATCCTTTCTTTTTTTCCTTTCTTTTTCTCCCTTCTACCTTTCTCCTTTATTCTTTCTATCTTCTCCTCCCCCTCTCCTTTCCCCTTCTCGTTTTTTCATTTATCCCTTCTCCTTTTATCGAATGATTGGCTGCAGCGTTCGGCCTCGCATCCCGAGCAATTGCTTTCGGCCTAGCATCCCGAGTGATTGTCTACGGCGCTCGGTCTTCGGCCTGCATTCCGAGTGATTTCCTACTACGCTTGGCCTTTCTATACCCTTCCAAAAGGGGTCCGCTTGAGGTCAAAATTGAAAAATTCTCTCGGATTCGTNTCCCGAGTGATTGTCTACGGCGCTCGGTCTTCGGCCTGCATTCCGAGTGATTTCCTACTACGCTTGGCCTTTCTATACCCTTCCAAAAGGGGTCCGCTTGAGGTCAAAATTGAAAAATTCTCTCGGATTCGTGCTCCCCATACCCGAAAACCCCCGCGTACAAAAAACTAGCCGATTTGGAGCCTTTTTGAAAATTTGCATATTTTGGTCCCTAGATTTTTTTTATCTCCCACCTTTTCGGTAGGAAAGGGGGGAGGTACCTCGTGAAGTCAAAATTGACAAAATCCTTTGGATTCGTTTCCCATATCCGAAAACCCTCGAATACAAAACTAGCGGATTTGGAGCCTTTTTTAAAATTCGATTTTTTGGCCCCTAGGTACCTCCCTCCCCCCCCCGGTAGGGGTGCCCGCGAGGTCAAAATTGAAAATTCCTTCAGATTCGTGTTCCCCATATCCGAAAACCTAAGAGTACAAAAAATTTTCCGATTTGGAAAACTTCTTGAAATTCGCATATTTTCCCTTCTAAGGGGGATGGGGTCCCGTAGACCCCTTAAATGATTTTTCACAGAGTCAGGACCAACTTTTTTTGACTTAGAACAAAAATTTAGGCATATATAACAAAATTTTAAAAAATATGATAGAAAAAAGTTATCCTGGATAGACACATGCACATTTTTCCTTTAAAGAGTATAGTTGCTATCAATTTAGGCGTCCTTTTTTCAGAGACAATAGCACAATTAATTGGTCCCACGGCTTCCGAAACTTGCAAAAAAAGTTGCGCGTCAAGCAAGCCTTTATAGCCGAATGGAAAGGACTCTAGATTTGCCGTTTTCTAATGAAGATTTGCAGTTTCTAATAGATCCCCGGAGTTATGATAATGATGTCTTGGTTTATATATTGAAATCATGAGGGGATGTACAAAATTTTGTTCCTTGTTCAAAAGGAGCACAAAAGTTTAGAAATCTGTGTACTTTCAATAGAACGTATAATTTTTTAAATTAGCTAAAAATTTCAAAGATAAACAATTGCCTTTTCTCTAAATCTTATTAATGCAACTTAATTTTATGCTTAACCTTTACTCAGGCACAAAATTAAATAAATAAAAAATTATACGATCAAACTTTGCAAATGAATATGCTCCTGATCTTTCTAGTTTTCTTGAACAGAAAATGATATCATTATATTTTCAAATAGCAAAGACTTTTTTTAATTTTTAACATTTTTATTGGTGCAGAAAAATTTAAATGTTCTAAGCCTTAAAAATAAGCTGTAACAGCAAATTATGAACGGCTCGATAGATTAAGCTATAGATTTGTAAATTTCCACTGGGTGACAAACATTTGCACGGTTCACGAATTTGCAACAAAAAAGCCTAGCGAACAAAGCTCTATGGTTAATTGGATAGGATCGTCTCCCTGATATCTTGAACGGGGAGGGTTCGATTCCATAAGCTTTTCAAAAAAAGTTGTTAAAGAAAACTCTCCCTTAAAATCATAAATATAAAAAACTATGTCACTGTCCGTCCACATGCGTGCGTTTTTTGCACTCGGTGGTTTTCGACTATGGGGAACACGATAGCAAAATTATTTTTTAACAAAAATTTTTGTAAAAAGTAAAAAAGTATGGGGTTATCCCCTAAAAATTGAAAAATATGCGAATTTCAAAAATGCCTCCAAACCAGCTAATTTTTTGTATCCGGGGGAGGGGGTTTGACTATGGGAGCACTAATCCGAAAGGATTTTCTATCTTGACCGATCTTTAGGAATCGAACCCCCAATAATGCATCTTGAAAGATCCTAACCACTTGGCCATGAAGTTTTGTTTGTTAATTTTTTTTAAATTCATGAAACGATTTTGATTTAAAGGACCACTGAACTTTTGAACAGACCTCGAGCATTTATTTTTAAAAGAAAGTGGAATTTACTGATTTTTACTGATCATTTTTTGTTTTTACGGCACCCCTTGAAAGTTTAACCCTTTCGAGTTAATTGCGTTTGAAATTTTGTTCAAATTTTTCAAACGTGATTATGTATCGAAGCGAAAGGGATTGACCCCAATCATGTTTATTACTTGGGCCAATAAAAGTCTGTTTATTGAAACGATTTGTCAAATATATAAAAAAACAACCTTCGCCATCTTTTTATAGCTCTATGAGACGAATAAAATAATATCAAAACTTATCCACTTTAAACATTGTTTTTATGTTTATTGAAACGAAAACATGAATCATAATTTTCGCTTCAATAACCCAAAACAATGTTCAAATTGGATAATTTTGGTGTCATTTTATTCCCCTCATAGAGCTATAAAAAGATGACGAAGGTTATTTTTATAATATTTGACAAATCGTTTCAATAAATAGACTTTTGTTGACCCAAGCAGCGAACACTATTGGAGTCAATCTCTTTCGTCAATATACAATCATGATTGAAATTTTTGAACAAAATTTCAAACTCAATTCTCTTAAAAAGGTAAAACTTTCAAGGGGTGCTGTAAAAACAAAAAATGATCAGTAAAAATTCCTCTTTCTTTTAAAAATGAATGCTCGAGATCCGTTCAAAGTTCAGTGGTTCTTTAATTTAAGAAACTTGCAATTTTTTATTGAATTGGTAAAGGAGCACACAATATGTCAGTTTTTGTGAACTTTATAGAAGGAACAAAATTATTTCTTTTAAGTGACCCGATGACTTTTTGACTCAATGACGAGATAACATATAGCAAAGCATATCATATCCGAAATATTTTATTAAGCAAATACAGTCGACACTTGATAAAACGTCATCTTGTGTACCGGGCCTAACATTGTAAGTGCCGATATCTCGAAAGTTCGAACCTAGTGTTAAACGGCTCGAGCGCCATTTAATTTGATTTTATTTAGTGAGATTAATGCATGTGAAAGTTTTTGAAAGTCATTTTGAGCCAATCCGCGGAATCCCTTACATTCTAATCTTGTCCGAAGGGCAAAAACCTGATTTTACGTTGATTTTTTGAATTTTCTAACCTGTCTAAAACACCCTAGATAATTTTTTTCGACTATAATTCCTATCTAGCCGATGTATTCCAATATGGAGAACATTTCTAGCGTGATTTCGAAAAAATCTGAGAAACTTCGATTTTTGAGCCTTTTTTCATGGTGGTCATAAAAAAATTTTCTCGGATTTTTTCAAAACCGCACTAGAAATGTTCTCTATATTGGAATACATCGGCCAGTTAAAAATTTTGGCCGAAAAAAATTATCTAGGATATTTTATACAGGTTAGAAAATTCAAAAAATCAACGTAAAATCAGGTTTTTGCTCTTCGGACAAGGTTAGAATGTAAGAGGATCCGCGGATTGGCTCAAAATGACTTTCAAAAACTTTCACATGCGTTAATCTCACTAAATAACGTCAAATTAAATGACGTTCAAGCCGTTTAACACTAGGTTCGAACTTTCGAGTTATCGTCTCTTAAAGTATTATTGATCGAAATCGAAGAATCAATAAAAATTGAATATTGACGTTTGAAGTTGGCGATTTTTGAAACCCGTGTATTACAACGAAAACATGAACGCATTGAAAATTTGTCACTGAATAAAAGTTTTGTATTGACGCGAAAATTCAAAATTCCAAGTTGAGAATGTTTAATGTAAGTTGATGTCATATTGAGGATGACGTCTTATTGGGAGGGGGACGTTGTATCAGAGTCGACTGTAAATAAAAATTCAAGAACAAACTTTACAAACGCATATAGTCTTGATTTTTGAAAAAAATTTTAAAACTAAACTAACATCTCTACGTTTTCACGTAATAAAAACTTTTTTCGAATGCAATGTAAAATTCGTTTTCAAAACCAAAAATTGAGACCAATGGTTTATGCAAATTAGGATTACGTAGTCGGATGTTTTACGCTTTATTATCTGTGATAAATAATGCTCGAGTTTGCCGGAGTTTTTCGAGGATTTGCATTCGAAACAAGTGGCTCTGAATCAACGTTAATAACGACAATAGAATTTAACAACAAAATTTTTTATATGAAATAATTACAAATATGCGCAGCACGGATCTGCGCGATATATACAATAAAGCTAAAATATAACAATAAATTTTTATATTAAAGGGCTAGTCCACTCGGAAAAAACTCTATGAACAAGTTATATATTGGAAAGTTCATACAAATGGAGCATTTTTTGTTTTTAAGGTAACCTCTGAATTGTTAACGTTGTCGAGATAATCGCGTTTGAAGTTGGCTATTTTTGAAATCTGTGTATTACAACGAAAAATTGACGCATTGAAAATTCGTCACTGAATCAATAAAAGTTGTTTATTGACGCGAAAAATCAAAAATTTTTTTGACAGCTTTCGTAAATTGATGAAAAAGAAAAATTTTAAAAATTTTCGCTTCAATATACAATTTTTATTGATTCAGAAACGAATTTTCACTACATTCGTGTTTTCTTTGTAATACACAGATTTCAAAAATAGCCAACTTCAAACAGAATTATTTCAAAACAAACGATTCGGAACATGCCGTAAAAACAAAAAATGCTCCATTTTTCATGAACATAATTTTTTCATAGTGTTTTTTTCCGAGTGGATTGGTCCTTTAACAAAAGTTGATTTGTTATGTTAAAGGGGGTGGAACCCTTCCTTAGAACTTTTGACCATTTTTTAATTTGAATTTCTCGAGCGACCATTTAAATTGAATTTTCTCGAGCGACCACATTTTGGATAGCTGTGGATCTGAGGAATTTGTTATGATAAAAATTATCGAAAAAACTTTTATTTTCGCCGAGATATAAATTTTCAAGTTGGTGACTTTTTCCCAATTTTTTCCACATTTTCAAAAATTCGCCAAAAATCGAGTCTAGGTCGGACTTCTTCGAGCGACGGCATTTTTGGAATTTGGGATAGTGGGGTATTTTTAAAAAAAGGAATTATTGAAAAAGCTTTTAATCTCGCGGAGATATGATTTTTTGAAAATTATGACTTT
>OZJO01000925.1:12249-32508 GCA_900406225.1 Acrobeloides nanus | reverse complement strand
GTAGCTAGGGGTAGAGTCTGAAGCAAGACAAGACGTCTTGTCTTGCTTTTACGGATGGGGGACTTTTGCACTCTCACATATTCACAACGACACTTGCGCACCCGATTTTTGCGCACCGACATTTGTGCCCCGACATTTGAGCCCCTAAATTTGCGCCCAGACACTTGCGCCCCTACATATGCGCGCTAATAGTTGCGCCTCGATATTTGACGCTAATAATTGCGCCCCAACATTTGCACACCCGACTTGTACGCCCTTTTCCATTTTTAAAATTTTCGACCTTTTTTGAAAGATATTTTACAAATCGAGTGCGCTAATGTCGGGGCGCAATTATTAGCGCGCATATGTAGGGGCGCAAATATGAAAGTGCAAATGTCAGGTGCGCATATGTGAGGGCGCAAAGTCTCCCCACCCGCTTTTGCCCGAGCAAGACAAGAAAAAGCAAGGCAAGGGGCAAGACCAGTTGAAAATTGAATTGTACCTGGACCATTTTTATGTTGTTTTTTTTTTGTTTATTGAACCTACACAATTTTTCAAAAAATGTCAAATTCGTGTTCTCGCATATAAAACCCCCATTACCAAAAATTATCCAAATATACCAAATATAAAAAATAAATAAATTTTGCTTTAATTCAATCCACAAATTTGGGAATTGGCATCAAATAAGACACTATTTCTGTTTATAAACAATGTCCACAATCTAAATCTTGGTTTAGACGGTTTAAATCGAGTGGTCGAAATATGCATATGAAGAAGAAAAATAAAAAATAGAGCCAATTTTCAATAAGAATTTGTTCAAATATGATATATATATAAAACAAAAATTTGCATATTACATAAAAATTGTAAAAATATATATCCTTATAGAACCGGGAGACCGAGCGCCTTCGGCGCTCAAGGAATCGTCCAAAAAATTTTTTTGTTTAAATTTTTTCGAATTTTTCAATTTTTCAGGCAGACAAACATTTCTTGTTTAATATTAAAAGATATATAGAGTGCTGGTGTTCGTTCGTGTTTACAGGCGATTTTTTATGGTGATCTTAAAAAGTGCAGGGCTTATACCACGTGTTCGGGATTTTGAAAAAATGAGTGGTCGATCATGGGTTGACCCCTAGAGATAATTTTTTACAGGGGGTACCCTCCTATTCCCTATGGGCTCAATAAAGGAAAAAAACAAAGTAGCGTTTTTCGACTTCTTCAACGGGAAAACGCGCTGATTTCGGGGTTTTCGACCATGGGGAATTCAATGGTAACCTCTAAAAATTATGTACGACCACGCAGGGATGCCATGTACGATCACGAAGGGATGCAAAAAATTAAAATCCGAGGTCATAGGGCAATACAAGTATCAAATTGAAGTAAACGATGAGTAGTATTCAAAAACTACAAAAAGATTGTTGAACGGCCAAGCAGAATGCACCGAAGGCGCTCGGTCTCAGTACTATAACAAAAATTTGCATATTAAATAAAAATTGTAAAAATGGAATTAATATCTCAAAAAATCCATGCTATACACAAAATGGAGAGGTTGAACGGTTGAATGAAGAGGTTGAAAAAATTTCACTTCAAAATCTTATATAATTAGATTTTTACAATCATGCATTCTTCTGACTCTTTTGTATATAACTCTTTTCAAGGCCAATCAGAGAAAAGTGTAGCGCAGGAGCAGATAGCGCAATAGCCATCTTGAATGGGGAGGGTTCAATCACCACAGGATCGAAATTTTAATTTTAGCGATTCAGAAAAAGTATAAAAACAAACCCCCTATAAAATTATATGAAAAAATCTTGCATATCGTTATTTTTCGATTTTGATTTCTGTGGGACCCTCTACGGGTAGTGTTAGTTCTTAGAGCTACCACTATCAGTAGAGAATCCAGCAGAGGTCAAAATCGAAAAATAACATTAGGCAACATTTGTTCATATAATTTTATGGGGGTTTGCTTTAACAACTTTTTCTGATTCGCTAAAATTAAAAGGGAAGTGCCGAGTGAGACGAGTTATCGGAAAAAAATTTTTTTTCAAACTTTTTTCGACAAACGTAAAAAATGTTCGAAACGATGAAAAAAAATTTCTTGCGATAACTCGCCTCAATCGGCCTTTCCCCTTTAAAATTTCGACCCTGTGGAGATCAAACCCTTCCCATTCAAGATGGTATTGCGCCACCTGCTGCTGCGCCACGTGGGCGCTTGTTTTCTGTTATGAAAAAGTTATATGTAAGACAACTTTTTTTTATTCCAATAAAAAATCAAGACCTTGAAAAAACTAATCTCAACAAAAACTGGGTCAGGCCATTGATGGTATTCTTTCCACATTCCAACCTTAGAGAATCGATTCGATTTCAGATTTAATTGGCATAAAGAATGAAAGGTGATGTCTTCTTCTTCCTAGTTCAAATGGTGCGCCTATTCGCCCTACAAAAAATCCACAAAAGAATACATTTTTGACCTTGACTGAGCCGACAACTACTGTTTTCTGGGGATTGCGCACTTGTTAGCCAAAATTAGAGTTTTATTGTGTGAATTTTTCTCGTATGCGAGAATGAAATTTAGCACTTGAAGTGTTTTTGAGAAAGGGTTTAATTGTTTGTGATGGACTTCGGGTTTAAAAATATGGAACGTCAGATTGAACTAATTATTTTTGAGGTCAATTTTTTGAGGATTAAATATAAAAAAACAGAAACACATAAGCATAGGCATTTAGTAAGGGGATCTACGCCCTCAAAATCCAAAAAATGAAAAATTTTTGAAAAATTCGTGAAAAATTGAAAAGTTCGCCAAAAATTGAAAAATTCATCGAAAATTGAAAAATTCATCAAAAATTGAAGAATTCGCCAAAAATTGAAAAATTCATCAAAAATTGAAAAATTCGTATAAAATTGAAAAATTCGTTAAAAATTGAAAAATTCGCCAAAAATTGAAAAATTTGTCAAAAATTGAAAAATTCATAAAAAATTGAAAAATTTGCCAAAAGTTGAAAAATTCGTAAAAAATTAAAAAATTCGTTACTCCTTTTTTCATGTTTTTCACTGGACCCCATTTTTGGTCACACTTTGTCACGCCGTATCTATTGTGTAGTAGTCCTCAAAATCACGAAATAGTTAAAAGCGGAAGAGTTTAAAAGCTCGATATTCTATATCTAAAAATTCTATAACCCAATCCTCAATATCAAAAACAATGAAGAGCGAAGAGAATTTCAAACATAAAATCTCGGTCGAAACAAGAGTAACGCATTGTCCTATTCAAGTGTTCAATAGCCATAATTCGGTCGATGGAGGAAAATCTGCCAAGAAAAGCAAATTACGGGTGGTGCGCGACTCGGACCAGGTAGGTTCCCCCAGCAGGTGACCGAAACGATAGACGAGAAAGCGAACATGGAAACGATGAGATGGCTAGTTGGAGAAGTGAAGGATATATTGCGATTTCGAATACAACAATCGGCAAATAATGACCATTCCAATTGCATAGTTGCGCGCAATTGATATGGGCGAGACTGCATGCTGTGGAAATTATGTGGAGTTGTGTATGAAAAAAAAAAGAGTTTTCTTGGATCGAATCAATTAGTAAAGTTGTTTTCGATTTCACTCCAATTAGAAATATACAAAAATTCTTAAATGTATCGAAGCGCGCTAGTTTTTTTTTAAATCCAATTTTTACCAAAAATTCTTTTCGAACAAAAAATTTTTAAAAAAGTGTTTAATTTTTCGATGTTCTGAGGATTCTATATCCTCGGGGAAGCCTCTATTGCACTTTTTTCGATTTTTCCCCGCCATTTTAGGCCATAAGGAACAGTTTTAGCTAGTTTTGGAAAAAATTCGCATCTTTCCAGTCTGACAGTTCCCTTGTTAGAACGATGATTTTAGAAGAAAAATCCAAAATTTTCATATTTTCGCTTCAATACAAAACATTCATTTCCCTGAATCAGGGTCAGGGAAGCATTTTCAAGTTTCGGGAGTGCGCGCAATTGATTCCCCTCCTAGAAAAACCTAAGAATTGATGGTTTTCTCATAAAAATTCGAAAATGTTTGATTTTTGCTTCAATACACCCACTCCATTTCCTGAATCAGGATCAGGGAAGCATTTTCAAGATTCGGAAATGCGCAGAATCGATTTCTCGCATAAAATTACCCCCATAAAGGCCATTAAAAAAAATTTTTTCGAAAAATGACCTCAAAAATTGGCAAAATTCGCGTTTTTTTGCCACACTCTGTACTTTGGTGGGATCGAACTCGATCCAATAACATGAATGGCCAGTGTTCTAGCCATTAGACCATGCTTGCTCTTTTTTTGGGTTGCCATGAAACAGACTATATGTGGGAGGTTTTTAAAAGAGTGATTTATATTTTAAAAATTTGTAAATAGTATATTCCATTCAATTCGCTTATTTTATTTTGTATTTTATGTGAATAAATATGAAAATTACACTTTTTTGCACTAGTTCGGATTAGAGGGAAAAGTGACAGGACAAAAATTTGGGAAAATTTTTTTCTAAAAAAAGACACTCTAAAATTTAGCGGAGAATCGATTGCGCGCATTCCCGGAGTGTGAAAACGCTTCCCTGACCCTGATTCAGAGAAAATTAGAATGTACATTAAAGCGAAAATGATCAAAAAATCAGTTTTTCACTGGAAAACCGACTTTCCATAGGTTTTTCTATGCGAGAAATCGTTTGCAAATATTTTCGAATCGTGAAAATACTTCATTGACCATGATTTAGAGTTCATTATTAAACAAAATTTTAAACATTAACATGGTAATGAAGCATTTTCAAGATTCGAAAATGTGTGCAAACGATTTCTTGCATAGAAAAACGTATGGAAAGTAGGTTTTCCAGTGAAAACTGATTTGTTGATCATTTTCGCTTTAATGCACACCATAATGTTTCCTGAATCAGGGCCAGGGAAGCGTTCTCACGCTCTGGGAATGCCTGCAATTGATTCTCCGCTAAATTTTAGACCTAGAGTGTCTTTTTAGAAAAAATTTTTCCAAATTTTTTTCCTATCATTTTACCCCCTAATCCGAACTAGTACACTTTTTTAATTTTTATCAAAAACCTCAAAGATTCTACAAGAATTTTCATGATTTTTTTCATGATGACGGCGGCACTCTACATAGAAAAGAATGTTCTTCTGTAACATCCGTTGTATACCACAAACCATTGTTATTTTTTAAAGTTATGCTTATTCCTGTATCTGCATCACCAGTTCCTAAAAAATTTAATTTTTTTCATATTTAAAAAAATCGAAATTTTCTTACCAGCTGCAAAATTTGTATAATCGAAATCCGATTTATCATCCCATTCCCAGCCATAACCACAGCCTCCAAATGACGAGCAACCATATACGGTTGTGGCTCCTAGCCAAATGTTTTGAGATGTATAATTTTTGACAAAATCTGAAAAAATTTTACTTTATAAAAGAATAGGCTTACCAAACACCATTTTATTAGTGAATGCGTCATGAATCGATGCCAAGTCTCCACCGTGGCCAAAACAAGCATCTTTGGCATCATTCCAATTTAGAGAAACTTGTTGAAACACGAAACAATCATGTAGACGGATCCCAGGAAAAGATCCATTCGGACATGGGGAATGAGTAGGTTTCGGAGTCGAAAAACTTGGATTTGGTACTTTGCATAAATATGGAAGTTTAACAGGTTTATTATTACCATCGTCTTGATATTGAGCGTACCATAGGTTGTTGGTAATGTTGAATGTAGTGCATTGGTAGTCGTCGGAACCGTTATGACCTAAAGTAGATTTAGGTTTTTTTGTCAAAAGAAATCAAAAATGGGTCCGGACCCATGATCCGTAAAACAATTCGGGTTCTTGGGTCCAGAACACAATCGGGTTCCTGACCCTACGTAGTAGCTACTAGATTCATGAAGGATCCCTGGATTTGATACCCAAGGACTCCGAACCCAATTTTGATCACGAACTCTAGGGACCCCTTGAATACAGGATCCGTGACTCCAAGAACACAATGAGCGCAAGAAAATATATTTACAAAAATAAATCGACAAAATCAAAAAAATGTTCAGATGGTAAATTTCAAACTAAAAATAAACAGAAGTGCGCATGGTGCAGTGGCTAACGTGTCGGTCTACGAATACAAAGGTCTCGGGTTCGAATCCCGCTTGAAGCTTAATTTTGGCACTTGAAAGTTTTGTTTTTTTAAAATTTTTTTAATGTCTTTTCCCATTCTTTCTAGTATTGGTAGCAAAAAATTTTGTGGCAAGTTTCTTATATTTTACTCTGATCCATTTGTCGTTAGAATTTTAAAAATTCCTAACTGACAATTCGCTACTATTCCTTGTTAGAGGGCCCGGACCCGTTTCGCTCTCTATCATGAGTAAATTTTTTTAAAGTGAAAATTATATTTTACCTTTTGCGAACGCTTGAAAATCGAATGGAGTGCTATCCTCCCAAAACCAAGTTGTTCCACAGCTATCAGCACCACAAGCATTCATCGTAAATCCACCTAGCCAAACCAATTTATTTGTTATATTGTCTATTTTCTTTAATTGATCTAAAAATTCACATAAAAACCATCATATATTTTTATATGAAAAAAATAAAGTAAATATACCTCCAATCAAATTATTTGTAGCTGTATCATGAACCGAAGCCAAATGCCATCCAAGTTTTTTACATTCCTTTTCTGCGTCATCGTTAGAAAGTAGATTGGCACCAAACATGAAACAATCTTCGGGATTAACTCCCTGAAAAGAGCCATCCGGACAAGCGGCATAGATAAATTTGAAAATGTTAAATAATAAAATAATCGTCCAAATAGGAAACATCTTCTTCTTAAATATATTAATCACTTGTCAAAGTGATAAGTACAAACCATGTCGACTAGACTTTTAAGCCCCTTTAAATAAGGCCTGGATGATGAGAATGACAAAAGAAATATATTTAGTTTCTAGTTTGATAAATTTTTTATCGTTAAACAGGGCAAAGGTCCACAGATGACAAACGCCCCTTCAAGGCCTGATTCTCAACCAACAGACATCTTGGAAATTTAAAAAAAAATTGAGATTTGATCTCGTAAGATTTTTTAAGAGACACTTTCTCGAAGAGTTGAACAAAACTTCAAGTGCAAAAAAATTAAGCTTTAACCGGGATTTGAACCCGAGACCTTTTCGTCGTAGACCGACTATTTAACCACTGCACCATGCGCGCTTCTGATATATTAGTTTGAAATTTACCATCTGAACATATTTTTTTTGATTTTGTCGATTTATTTTTGTAAATTATTCGCAGTATAAAACTTGATAATTTTTGATATAACACATTTAAAAAATAGTGATACACAGTTTATGGGTCTTACAAAGGACCATATGTTGTACAGTGCCTATCACTGGATGGTAATGCGGTCCGCCTCTGAAATTTGGCATAGTGATTGATTATGAGTAGTACTAATTTCCTGTTATTTGATTTTGTGAAATTCGTGTTTCCTAAGTTGATCATTCCTTGTCAGCAAACAAAAAAATGAAGTTACCGCACGCAAAAAATGAAATATGTTTACTAATCGAACTGGATAGGGTAATGATTCATTTACCTTGAGGATGACTCATTCACAACAAGAATGACAATAATAAGAACTGAATTTGAGTATTCAACCTATTAGACTTTTCAATTTTTACAATTTTCAATTTATTTTCGATTTTTTTCCCTTTATTCAGAAACTAGATTCTTTAAGTTCACGAATCATGGTCAAAGATCGAATGGATGAGTTTAGAGTAAATTATTTTTATTTTTTCTAATATGGATGAATTTTTTTTCAGCAAAAAGCTAATTTGGAAAACAACATCAAAAAGAAAACTTCCTATGAAATACTAGATTTGAAAATGTTTGAAGAAAAATCTGGACTGTTAAAAGCAGACGAAGAAGAAGATCTAAAAACAGTAAATTTCTCACAGAAAACGATTTTTTCGTACAAAATTTGAAACTAGTATAGTTGAAACGTCGCACTGAGCGTGATTTTTTTCGAAAAATAAAAAAAAAATTTTTTCACGAGACATGATCCCTTTAGGGATAGTTTTATGCGGGGAATTCGAATGTCAAATTCCTAAAGCGCTTGTTTGAGTCAAGAAAAAGCTGTTTTTGAGACAATACGAACAAGGAAATCATGTTTTACAGGGTGGCGCACAAAAAACCGAACACTTTAAAAAAATGCCTGATGCCTGAAAGAAATGCCTGTGCTTGAAAGAAATGCCTGAAGGAAATGCCCGATACCTGAAAAATGCCTGATGCCTGAAAAAATGCCTGGTGCTTGAAAGAAATGCCTGATGCCTGAAAAAATGCCTGAAGGAAATGCCCGGTGCCTGAAAAATTTCAGGCATCAGGCATTTCTGATGCCTGAAAAAATGCCTGGTGCTTGGAAGAAATGCCTGAAGGAAATGCCCGATGCCTAAAAAATGCCTGGTGTTTTGAAAAAATGCCTGGTGCTTGAAAAAATGCCTGATGCTTGAAAGAAATGCCTGATGCCCGAAGGAAATGCCTGATGCCTGAAGGAAATGCTCGATGCCTAAAAAATGCCTGAAGCCTGAAAAAATGCTTGATGCCTGAAAAATGCCTGAAAACCGGACACTTTAAAAACTGCCTGAAATTCGCCTGATTTGAATCCTCTTGACTATTCTGTATGGAGCATTTTGGAAGCCAAAGCTTGCACTTAGCCTCACAAAGACATCGAATCTTTAAAGCTTGCCCTGATACAGGCGTGGGATGAAATTACGCCAGAAATCTTAGCAAAGATTGTATATAATTTTCCAAAAAGATTGGAACAGTGTATTCAAGCTAATATAAAAATTACCCCTAAAGGGATCATTTCTCGCGAAAAAATTTTTAAAAAATTCACTTTCAGTGCGACGCTTCAACTATACTATAGCTCCAAAAATTTTTTAGTTTTTGAACCAAATCAAAGATTTACATGATAGAATTGCAAGGATGAAAGAAAACATAATATCTATCCAAAAATTTCAAGATGATTTATTGGAATCACCGTTCGAAGATTTGAGTAAACTTTTTTTAACTTTACTTCATTATTAATGGGAATTTTTAGACCTAATTAAAGATTACAACTCGTTAGTTGAATTATTCAAGGCCAATTTATACCACGTAAACAACGTTTTACAGGGTAACTTTTCTATAGATTTTATAAAGAAACAAGATTTTAGTATTGAATAGAGAGATAAATTCGATTGTAGATGATGGAAAATCGATATATACAAGGTATTCAATGTTAATAGTCATGATTTCAAAAATTCATATCTAAAAAACGATAACGATTTAAATAAGCAGTAAAGTAAGTTACAATCATATGAAAAAATGATATATTTGGAAAGATCATGAAAGATGAAACATTTTTTGCTGTTGTAAAAAAATCCCTCTGTTCCACACTCCATGAAGGTCAAGAGAGATTGTGTCTTAAATCGTTATAGTGTTTTAGATATGAATTTTTGAAATCATGACTATTACCATTGAACGCCCTTTAGAATAAAGAAAAATCAGGTGAATAATTATTTTAATAATGACGAGTTGAATATTTTAAAAATTTTTAGATTATGGCGACAAATAGAAAATTTTATACATTAATGGCGAAATTTAATGAGGATACAGCAAGATATTCGGAGAAATCTGACCAAATAAAGGAGAAATATTTAGAAATTAGTAAGTAAATTATGTTGGAACGAGTTTCTCTAGAAAAAATAGAGAAAAAATCTAGACAAAATCTAAAGAAAATCTAGACAGATCTAGAAAATCGATACAAAATCTAGATGGAATCGGGCATTAGGAATCTGAAAATGAGGTCTATGTTGCCTGAAAATCAGGGATTCGTGCCGGAAATCAATTTTTTCGACAGAAGACGCTGTTTTTTAACGGCATTTCCACTTGATATTACTTTTCTTGATGTCAAAACTCAATAAACTTCATCAGTGGAGTGTTTTCGATGTTATTGCATGTGTATGTGTATCCGGTTACCCTGTTTCCTGAATCAGGGAAGGTTTGTGCATTGACACGAAAACCCCTTTTTCGTAATATACCCATGCTATGGCACTCAAACAAAAGCTTTCGTCGCGCCGAGTACGAATTTGACTAAAACAACCTCCTCTGATTCAGGGAAGATTGTTTTAGTCAAATTCATACTCGGCGCGACGAGAGCTTTTGTTTGAGTATCATAACATGGGGGTACAGCACGAAAAGGGGTTTTCGTTTCAATACACAGGCCTTCCCTGATTCAGGGAATATGGCGACCGGATACACATGTAATAACATCGAAAACATTCAACTGATGAAATTTATTGAATTTTAACATCAAGAAAAGTAATATCAAGTGGAAATGTCGTTAAAAAACGAAAAAAACTTCTGTCGACAAAATTGATTTCCGACACGAACCCCTGATTTTCAGGCAACATAGACATCATTTTCATAATCTAGAAAAATTGAGAGAAAAAGGAAAAAATTTCCAAGATTTGAATCGAAAAATCTAGAAAGTCTATTGAAATTTAAAAAATCTTGAGAAACTTCCTCGAAACTCGAGGAGACGTGAGACAAGGCTTTAGGGGGAAGATTTGTGCAATCAATTTTTAATCCTAAAAATTTAGCTGGTATTAACAAAAATGATGAAACTTTCGAAGGAGCCTTAGAAGATGAAAAAATTTATGACCCTTCGACGCAGCATTTCAAATTGCATCGTCAAAAAACGAATTCTTGTCACAACTATGACTCCAATGAACAAATTAATGATCATGAAGTAGAAATTTTAAATGGAATTGACAATTCTAAAGTTGTCTACACTCAATTAGCTCAAAAGATGTTATCTCATCAAGAGTATAATGATGAAGAGGTACAGTAGTGCACACGTGTATAGACACCCCCGAAATTTGTGACTTTCTGCAGGCGAACATGACTAGCCCGCGAGCGAAATGAGTCTCGGTCGCAAAATTTGCGGCGAAACTCATTTTGGCCTGCGGGTTGAGGGCGACCCCCTCCCCGAAATTCAGGGGGGTTGTATCATGTGCAGTAGTAGACAAAAAATTTCGTCAAACATTTAATCATGTTCATGAGAGAAATAATCAGGTCTCAGCTTCAGATATGACTTTTTGTACTCCAACATTAGTGTATTAGAGCGAAATCCTGAATTTTTAACATAAATCTGAAGTGACTATGAGGTTCGCCATATTTTATAACCCTAGAACGAAAAAAATTGCATCTGAAATGCTGCTTCAGAAGCTGAGATCTGATTATTTCTCTCATGGACATGATTAAATGTTTGGCCCAAGTTTTCTATATTTTGTTGAATTATATCAAACGTAGAAACTTCATAATGTAGAAACTTCTTGGAATATCGAAAAATGAAAAGAAAGACTTGATGAATGACATACAATCAAGGAATAAAACTATCATACAAGTCGAATCAAACGTTAGAGAGCTCCACGATCTTTTTATTGATATGGCTATAATAGTTGAAAGTCAGGTTGGTGTTTTTTATCAATTTATTTACAGGGTGTCTCAAAATTACTGTAACATTTCATACTTAAAGCGAAATTTGGTAAATTTATCATGTTATTCAAGATTTTTAATCATTTTTTATCCATTTCTGTCCTTTTTCGTCGCTTGTTATTATGGCTTCCAGTCTCGTTATAACAATCCACCGCTCTTGCAACTCCTTGTCTCGAGACTCCAAACATTGCAGCAACATCAATTCGAGTCTTTCGCATAACCTCAACTAAGTAAATAGCCGCTGGTCTAAACCAAGAATCATCCAGATCCATTTAAAATGCTTTAAAAAGTTGAATTTTAGTTTAAAAATGATTAAAAATCTTGACTAACATGATAAATTGCCGAATTTTGCTTTAAGTATGAAATGTTACCGTAAATTTGAGAAACCCTGTACATGTTAACAATAATTTTTTTAAAGGGAGAAATGCTAAATAACATTGAAACAAATATTAGTTCAGCTGTCGAGTATACAGAACGTGCTTTTGAAAATGTGAAAAATGCCAAATCTGCTAGAGATTTGAATATCAAAGTATGTTATAAACGTTTCAAATACTTAAAATTAAAAAAACCTAATATACATTTAAAAATGGGTACTAGTATGGTTCCCATCGGCATATTTTTCCCACCGTGATTTACCCACCGTACTTTTCCCGCCGTATTTTTCCTACCGAATGGAAAAAAATATTTAAAGAAAGTAAAAATTTCGAATTTTTTATGATTATTTTATGGTTATTTTTATATAAAAATATTTAAAAATTGTTTTCAATGAAAAGATTCACAAAAATTAACTTTTTGGTTTAATTTTTTTAAAATTTCGAATTTGGTGAGAAAAGTACGGTGGAAAAAATAAGTCAGTGAGAACCATTCTAGTATCTGAAAATGTATTTTTTAGATAAAAATTGCCATTGGTGTTAGTGCTGCCATTCTCTTGATCCTTCTTTGTCTTATTGTCAAATTCCTCTTTTGCTTTTATTCACGTGCATGCTGAAATTAATACAAGTTCAATTTATACATGATTTTATTGATAGATTAGTGTTGTTCAAAGTGATAAGGATAAAAGGGTGTGCTAAGTGATAAGATAACGCATTTTGATAACAGTGATCACGATTTTTGTGATAACGTTATCACACAGTGAGATAAAAAAATCGAATTGTGGCCGAAAAAGTGAATTTGTTGTGAAAAATCGAATTCGTGCTCAAAAATCGAATTTTGGTCGAAAAAGTGAATTTTTTGTGAAAAATCGAATTTTACTCGAAAAATATATCACTTTTCTCATTATCACGTTATCACTTATCACATTATCACGCGATAACATTATCACATGGTGTGATAACGTTATCACTTCATGTGATAACGTGATAACTTTATCACAAAAATCGCTATCACAGTGATAATGTTATCACATTAAAACAAACTTTTCCAGAAAACCGAGCTTTGAGTGTCACAAAAATTTTGTAAGGATACTTATTTTTATAATGAATTTTATCAATTTCTAGAAAGATTTGTTCCAAATCTCTTTTACCAAAGTTGTAGAGCTTGATTTCTTCTACAATTTTCTTAAAGGTTACTTGTGATGAAAATCGATAGAAAAACGAGAAAATCGCACGAAAAAGTAATAACCCTTGAAAAAATTTGTGACACGTTTTGTGACATAAAGCTCTGTTTTCTTAAAAAAGGTGTTTTAAGTCTATATCACACTTACCCTCATTGATCACTTTGAACATCACTATGATAGATTTTATTTCTTATTTTTGTTTGTTATTTTAAAAAAATAAAGTATAAAAATAATTTCATCATTCATATCTTGACTACGAGCGCGCTTCGATTTTTCGCGAAAATTCTATTTCGAAAGAAATTGATCTATTGTTCACTTAGCACATATGTATTTGCCAGCAAAAAAAACAAAATGTTGTTCGTCAGTTAACAAAAATAAAAACGTCAGCTTGACCATTAGCATGTCTATGTATAAACGAATAGGCAGTGTTTTTGTTGAATCAAGTTTTGCGCAGATGGTCTTTTTGCTGACTGTTTTAACCAGGGATGCCAAGAACATTTGTTTCAAAATCTGTCTTCAAAAATCAGTAAAATGTTAATTTTCCATTATATTTCTTATAAATTTGACAAAATTTCGCATCCCAAAAATTAGATTTGGCACTGAAGAATCAGATTTTGCCGATTTGACATCTCAAAATCAGCACTTTTCTGAAAAATCAGCAGCCTTGGCACCTTTGGTTTTAACCCTCTTCTTAACAACTCAACTGATGGTTTTTTGTTAATTTTTACACAGAGATACTTAAAAATTTATAAGAATAATAACCATACATGGGCAAGCAGGGGGTACTGGGCCCCAAAATACGAATTGGTCCCAAAGGTTACTGTCGACCAAAAAAAACGTCGACAGGCGAAAAAGTCGAAATACGAATTCGTTCTCGATTTATGAATTCGTATACGAATTTTCACAACGAATTCAGTTTGGGCGACTTCCCAAATACGAATTGGTCCATTAATTTTTCCCCCGATACGACGAAAAAAGGGGGGTACAGTACCCCCTTGCCCGTGTATGATAATAACCGTAAAAAATTTTGGTTTCTCTATAAAGGGACAAATTTTGTATATATATTCTGAAAGAGCATACCTGATAACCCTTTAGAAATAACAAAATTAGATGCTATAACTCTAATCCTGAGAAGATAAAAATTTGTTAAGAAAAGGCAAAAACTTTCGAACTGCAAGGAAAGTCGAACCCTGAATCGTCCATCATTGGCCTGCAACCGATCCACTGAACCATCCTGCTTTTTGATTGAATGGATCATTTTTTACTTTATATAGTAGTGTATATTTTTTTTATCTCCTCAGGATTAGAATTATAGCGGCTAATTTTGTTATTTCTAAAGGATTATCAGGTATATTCTTTCAGAATATATAGGACTTTTTGAAAAATTCATGTGTCACTTCGTGCATGTCTCTTGTTGATCTACCGTGTTGTGTTGTTTCGTATGGAAAATCTTTAATTTTGACATATTTTATATTTCTGAAAATTCTCGAAAATGGCTAGTGGTGACGTCTATCAATTCAAAGTGACTTTGCAAGATTCGAATCCTCCAATTTGGCGCCGTATTCAGGTTCCCGCGAATTACGTCTTTTGGAATTTGCATGTTGCGATCGCCGACGCTATGGGATGGAAAGGTATGATATAAAAGTCAAAAAATCTCTATGGATGGGCTGGGGATAATCAAAACAGCTATGGCTCGGATGGGGATAGTCAAAACGGTTATTGCGGTAGCTGGGGATAGACATAATTTACTACCTTGTCATCTTAGGCTGGTGTCAAGGTAGTATGAAAGTGTCAAGGTAGTAATAAAATGATAAGGTAATAAATTATGTCTATCCCAAACCACCGCGATAGCTGTTTTGACTATCCTCATCCGAGCTATAAATGTTTTGGCTATCCCCATCAGAGCCATAGACTATCCCCAGCCCATCCATAGCTGTTTTGACTATCCCCGTACATAGCAGGACTAACTTGTCATCATTGGGACTAACTTGTCAAGCTGGGGCTAACTTGTAATATTGGGGTTAACTTGTCACTTTGGGACTAATTTGTTCACGGGACTAACTTGACTTTGTTGGGACTAACTTGTCCTTGGGACTAACCTGTCACCCAAGGAACTTTGGTCCAGGACCCAGGCTACAAGATTTGTTATAATCATAGATCTCACAAAAGGCTTCAGTTGATCCAGGATCCGGGACTCTAAGGACCAACGAGTCCATGACTCGAGACTCAAAGGTCCATATCGGGTCCAGGACCCAGGGTCCGAGACCTATTGGGTTCGGCGTCCCGACTAAAATTTTAAAGAGCTTCTAAAATTCTTATTTTAGACTATCATTTACACAGTTTCGAGTTCCACAAAGACCAAGGATTTTCAGTCAGGATTGCAGCTCCCGATCCGATGGTAGACTTCGAAGAGGTCTTGGACGAGAAAGTGGAGAAAATTTCCGATCATTTCTCCGTAGATGACAGTCCTAAGGCCATTTATGAGTATGACTTTGGAGACAGCTGGGAACACGATGTGGTTTTGGAGAAGATTGTGACTTCAGACGGCGGTGAATATCCGCGATGTTTGGCTGGAAAGCGAGCTTGTCCTCCAGAAGATTGTGGTAGGAATTTTCAAAATCATGTTTATATTTTAATACTCAAAAAAACTAGTCTTCAAACTATAAATGTGAGCTAGGAGAAGGTAATTGTGATAGTTTTATAAGGAGCTGAACTAAAGTAAAAGATCAGAAAAGGTTTCAAGGGATCACCCCGTTTCAGGAGTGTGGTTGAGCTCTAGAGGCATATCTCGAGAAAAAAATGTCGATATCTCATGATCCCTCTGTAGGATTAAAAATCCGCTGACAGTTTTGTAGAGTAGAGTCTGCTGAATCTATCTTTATATACAGTTTTTATAAAATGACGGGATTTTTTAAATTTATGACGGGAAGAATGTTTTGCAGCTCAAACACATTTTTTGCTATATTTTGAAACGGGGTGGGATCCCAGGCCAATAAAAACAAGTATGGCTCACCACATCAGGTGATCTAAATTCGTCATCGTCAACTTTAAATCACATCATTCTTATGTTGAAATCTTATGAATCATCAAATATCACCCCGTAAAATGATAAAATAGGAGTGGAGTCATACTTCTTTACTTGTTGGGGGTATAGAAAGGAGAGCCTCAGACCCAAATTTATCAGTCCTGGCCAGGATAAAACTCAAATACAACTCTAATAAATACTACTAGAACTGGGAATAGAAAGCTCAGCTCCTAAGGTTGGTTTTAAAGGACCAGTCCAGTAATTACAACCATATGAAAAATGATATATTCGGAAAGATCATGAAAAATGGAGCATTTTTTGTTTTTACGGCATGTTCTGAATCGTTATAGTTTTCGAGATAATTGCGTTTGAAATTTGGAATTTGTTACAAGCTCTTCGTTGTAATACACAAACTTTTTTGAATTTTTNTTTTTATAGCTAAATGAGACGAACAAAATGACACCAAAATTATCCAATTTGAATATTGTTTTGGGTTATTGAAACGAAAATTCTGATTCATGTTTTCGTTTCAATAACCCAAAACAATGTTCAAATTGGATAATTTTAGTGTCATTCTGTTTGTTTCATTTAGCTATAAAAAATTGATACAATGTTCATTTTAAGAAAATTTAAAAATTGATGCAAAAATCGATTTTTCCACAAAAACTTCAAAAAAGTTTGTGTATTACAACGAAGAGCTTATAACAAATTCAAAATTTTAAACGCAATTATCTCGAAAACTACAACGATTCAGAACATGCCGTAAAAACAAAAAATGCTCCATTTTTCATGATCTTTTCGAATATATCATTTTTCATATGATTGTAACTTACTGGAACGTTTTTTAGGGTTATCCTTGAGTATGAAACAAACACAAAAGTGCGCAGCAAAATTTCTTACGATTTTAGGTGGAATCTATGGCTTCGCGGAGCTTCTGGAAAAATTGACAGACGCGAGTCATCCGGAGCACGATGAAATGGTGGAATGGCTCGAGAGTTGCGGCTACGTCAACTATAAACCCGAGCATTTCGATGCAAGCAAGGTGGTTTTTCGTTGAGAGCGCCAATCTCCAAAAATGAAAAAAAGTAGCTCCCCTGGTTGCCGCCACTTAACGTTGACTAAACTCAACAAAAAAATTTTTATTTTCTCCCGGAAATTACCTATTTAGGAGTAATTTTATGCGAAAAAACGATTGCGCACAATCTGAAAACCGCAGAAAATGGTGAAAAGTCGATTTTCTCGAGAAATGAACAAATATTCTCCCATGCATCCCTGCGTGGTCGTTTTTGGCGGGAAAATTAACAGTATTTTTCCGCTAAAATACGACCACGCAGGGATGCCTGTGAAAAACTATATGAAATCGTTGATTTCATCCAACTTCACCTATCATTGTTCGATCAAAAATGGCTATCAATGAATTTTGTGCATAGAATTACCCCTAAATGGGTAATTTTCGGAAGAAAATAAAACAATTTTTTTTGCCGAGTTTAATCAACGTTAAGTGGTAGCGACCAGGGGGACTTGCTTCAAATATTTTGATTTGTTGATTGTAAAAGTTTTTTTAACCGTTATGTTGATCCTCAAACGCATTATAAAAACGATTAATCTTTGTTTATTTTCATAAAAAGTCAAATAAAAGTTATTATTTTTCATCTAGATTTTTCAAATTGAATTTTGCAATTAGTTGCACTATTTATCTCTCCGAATCAATCTATGAATCATCACCAACTCATTTTGATTCATTTTTTTAGGTCTGCCAATTAATTCAATCGATCTTTTCATGTTTAAAAACAACTACTGGATGGTATAAAAACCTAAAATTGTGTAATTAAGAAACACTTTGCAATTATTATTATTGTGTTATTTTCTTGTAGGCATTATTTTTTTATAATGAAAGTGAGAAGAGAACTCGAAAATGTGTTTACTTTGTAAGTATAATTTTATTAAATAGAAATAAGACCTAATGCGCACCATAAGTCGGCGGGGGGGGGGGGGGGGGGGGGGTCACTTTCCTGACCCACGCACTTATAGACCCAAAATTGAGGGGGAACCACGGCATGGGCCCCGCCGAATATATGAGGTGGTCAAAAAAAGGTCGGTAAAAGGGGGAGTCTCCCCCTGACCCACTCGCTCATTGACCCAAAATTGAGGGAGACCACCTCATCGAGGCCTCCTTCCCCCACCTTGCCGACCTATGATACGCACTATCCCATATATGGGACATACAGGGTGAATCTTTCAATCCCCCTGATTTTAAAAAGCTCTATCTCGAGCTAGGACAATGCAAATTGGATGCGGTTTTTTGCATTTGGCTTTTCAGACCTGCCGTTTTTATTTTGTAATAAAATTTAAAAAAAATTTTTTTTTTCAAAATTTTCGATTTTTTGCCTTGGTCCCTCCTTATGGTCAAAAATCGAAAATTTTCGAATTTTTTATTTTTTGCTAAAAACATGTTTTTTACCGTTTTCGGGGTCGGAGAACACGATTCTGATGCTTAAAAAAATGCAAANATTTTCGAATTTTTTATTTTTTGCTAAAAACATGTTTTTTACCGTTTTCGGGGTCGGAGAACACGATTCTGATGCTTAAAAAAAAATGCAAAAACGCATTAAAAAAATCGAAAACGGCCAAAATATAGTGTTTTTAGGCCAAAAATGACCCTTTTGAAGGTAGGGTATAACTTTCGATGGTTGTGGCCAATTTTCAAGCGTTTATAATTATTAAAAATAGCATAAATCACGATTAAAAAGTTTTATTCTTTAAGAAGGACTTCGATATGTTGCCCATTGTTTAGCCAATACACTTGCAGTCTAATAGGGTAGTTACCTTCAAAAGGGTCATTTTTGGCCTAAAAACACTATATTTTGGCCGTTTTCGATTTTTTTAATGCGTTTTTGCATTTTTTTAAGCATCAGAATCGTGTTCTCCGACCCCGAAAACGGTAAAAAACATGTTTTTAGCAAAAAATAAAAAATTCGAAAATTTTCGATTTTTGACCATAAGGGGGGACCAAGGCAAAAATCGAAAATTTTGAAAAAAAATTTTTTTAAATTTTATTACAAAATAAAAACGGCAGGTCTGAAAAGCCAAATGCAAAAAACCGCATCCAATTTGCATTGTCCTAGCTCGAGATAGAGCTTTTTAAAATCAGGGGGATTGAAAGATTCACCCTGTATTATTCAAGGGCTTGAAAGAAATACAAAAATTTTCCAAGATTTATTAAAAATTCTAGATTTCTCGAAAACTGGATTTTTGTGTGTGGTAATTCTAGAATTTCCAAATTTCTCCATAATCGCAGGATTTTTCTAGAATTCAGTAATTTCTCTTGAAATCTAGTATTTATCTAGAAATATGGGACTTCTAGAGAATTCTAGGAGTTGCCTAAAATTTCAATATCTAGGATTCTAGATCTTTTCTAGTTTTCTATTTTTTCTCTAGAATTCTATGATTTATTTAAAACTCATGCAATTTTCGAGAAATTTCATTTTCTAGATTTTCTAGGACATAAATCTTTTTCTCACACAATATTTTTTCTCACTTCACAATGCCATCATGACGCCGCGACGCTGTCATGACGTTGCGACTCCGTCGTGACGTCGCGAACTGTCATAACGCCTTCTCGATGCCGTCATGAAGCCACGACTCTGTCGTGACGTCACGACGCAATCGTGACATCGCGACGCGAATGTGATGTGACAATGACGTCATGACGTCGCAACGCCATCGTGGCGTCACGATGACGTTATGACGCTGTCGTGACATCTCGATGCCGTCGTGACACGTCTCGACGTCACGACGGAGTGGCGTCATGACGGCATCGCGACGTGAGAAAAAATGGGATCCGATTTCCTAGTTTTTCTAGAATTTCGAGATTTATTCTAGATTTTCTTGATCTTTTAGACTTCCTGCAAATTTCTAGAATTTCTTCCCACTATTTTTCATTTGTTATTCTGAAAAAATTGTTTTAGCCATCGCGGTATAATTGAGAGAATATCAGCCCGTAAAAGAAATGTGGTCGCTGAAACTTCTAAACAACACCATTTCGCACCTTCCAACTTTACCTCTTATATCGCCGAGTGTGGAATTTGTCACACTAACATAGAGATGATCATTTCCGAGGATGAAGATGGCAATCTGATTGTCAATGGTGATGTTTTACGATGCTTATGTACGCA
>OZJO01000925.1:0-12149 GCA_900406225.1 Acrobeloides nanus | reverse complement strand
GAAATAAGACCTAATGTGCACCATAAGTCGGCGGGGGAGGGGGGGGGGGAGTTCCCCTCCTGAATCATGCACTCATGAATCTAAAATTGAGGGGGGACCACCGCATGGACCCCGCCGAACATAGGAGGTGGTCAAAAAAAGGTCGGTAAAAGGGGGAGTCTCCCCCTGACCCACTCGCTCATGTACCAAGATTGAGGGAGACCACCTCATCCGGGCCTCCTTCCCCCATCTTGCCACCTATGATACGCACTATCCCATATATGGGACATATTGTTCAAGGGCTTGAAAGAAATACAAAAATTTTCCAAGATTTATTAAAAATTCGGGATTTCTCGAAAACTGGATTTTTGTGTTGGTAATTCTAGAATTTCCAAATTTCTCCATAATCGCAGGATTTTTCTAGAATTCAATCATTTCTCTTGAAATCTAGTATTTATCTAGAAATCTGGGACTTCTAGAGAATTCTAGGAGTTGCCTAAAATTTCAATATCTAGGATTCTAGATTCTTTTCTAGTTTTCTATTTTTTTCTCTAGAATTCTATGATTTATTTAAAACTCATGCAATTTTCGCGAAATTTCATTTTCTAGATTTTCTAGGGCATAAATTTTTTTCTCACACAATATTTTTTCTCTCAGATATTTTTCTCTCACTTCACGATACCGTCATGACGCCACGACGCTGTCATGACGTTGCAACTCCGTCGTGATGTACAAACTGTCATAACGCCTTCTCGCTGCCGTCATGAAGCCGCGACTCTGTCGTGACGTCACGACGCAATCGTGACATCGCGACGCGAATATTATGTGACAATGACGTCGCAACGCCATCGTGGCGTCACGATGACGTTATGACGCTGTCGTGACATCTCGATGGCGTCATGACGCCACGATGCCTACGTCACGACGGAGTGGCGTCATACGGCATCGCGACGTGAGAAAAAATTATATGAGAATAAAATGGGATCCGATTTCCTAGTTTTTCTAGAATTTTGAGATTTTTTCTAGATTTTCTTGATCTTTTAGACTTCCTGCAAATTTCTAGAATTTCTTCCCACTATTTTTCATTTGTTATTTTAGCCATCGCGGTATAATTGAAAGAATATCAGCCCGTAAAAGAAATGTGGTCGCTGAAACTTCCAAACAACACCATTTCGCACCTTCCAACTTTACCTCTTATATCGCCGAGTGTGGAATTTGTCACACTAATATAGAGATGATCATTTCCGAGGATGAAGATGGCAATCTGATTGTCAATGGTGATGTTTTACGATGCTTATGTACGCATTTTTCTGTATTTTAATTATTTGTAAATGACTTCAGATTGTAATATTTGTTATCACAAAAATTGTCATTCAAACGATAACGAATGCCATGCCGAGATTCTCCAGTTACGATATCAAAAAGACAACATTGTTGAGCATCAAGTGCAGTCAGGATCACTTAAGGATTTTTGTTCAAACAAGAATCATATGATACCTTCTTTGCTTGTCAATTGTGTTAATGCTTTGGATAAAAATCGGCTAGATTTTCAAGGGATTTACCGGATTCCCGGGTAAATACAAGATGTATAGAAACCTGGAATTTGGGTGATTTTTCATGTTTCTTCGACCCGAAATTTTTTTCTAAAATGACCCTACTAGAGCTAATTTGATGCGGGGAATCGATTGCGCGCACTTCCTAAGCTTGAAAACGCTTCTCTGACCCTGAATCAGGGAATCAGAGTGTGTATTGAAGCGAAAATCGAAAGTTTTTAGATTTTCTAGGGGTAAATTTATGCGGGGAATCGATTGAGTGTATTGTAAACACTTCCCTGGTCCTGATTCAGTGAATCGGAGTGTGTGTATTGAAGTAATGATCAATTTTTGCTAGAATATATCAATTTTTCTTTGATTCAGGATCAGTGAAGCGTTTTCAAACTTCGGAATGCGCGTAATCGATTCCCCGCATAAATTTACTCCCAGAAAGTCATTTTCAGGCAGAAAATCTAAAAATTTTCGCTTCAATACACACACTCCGATTCCCTGATTCAGGATCAGGTAAGAGTTGGAAATGCGCGCAATCGATTTTCCACATAAAATTAGCCCTAATAGGGTCATTTTTGAAAAAATTTTCGGGTCGAAAAAACATGAAAATTGCCCACATTCCGGTTTTCTTATACACCTAGAAATTCAATAGAAAAATCAAAATTTAGCCAAGGATCACAAGTTCAAAAACTTTTAAAAGAGCTAAAAGGATCAAAAGAAATTGTAAATTTGGATGAATATGCTACTGAAACGATTACCGGGTGCATCAAAGCATTTTTAAAAGAAATTCGAGTAATTTTTTTAAATTCTCTAAAATATGACTTACTTTTTTCAGGACCCTCTAATTCCACCATATCTATTCGAAGATTTTTATCAAGCTTGTGATTCTGAACTCGACTTCAAAATTCACGACGCGATTTTAAAATTGCCCAAACCACATCAAGACACACTTATTTACATGTTTGGGCATTGGAATAGGGTCGTAACTAATTCAGAAAAGAACCTGATGACGCTAGAAAATTTGGCGTATTGTTTAGCCCCGACAGCCGTAGGAATTTATATGGAAAAGGACATTAAAATCGATGCTGTAAGAGAGGAAATTAAGAAACAAATCAAAATTATGATGAGACTTCTCAGCATGCCGCAAGTAAATAAATTTTCTCATTTTTTGGAAAGCTCGGATTATTACCACACCCAGATTATGGAAATACAGATAATATGAAATTAGGCAAAAGTTTTCGGACCCGACCGGGACTCGAACTCGGACTTCCTGACTACCGTCCAAGTGCATTACCATCGTGCCGCCTCCAATGGGAAAAAAGTCCGGGAGCGATGGTCAAGTGGTCCAAGGCGCCGCCCGTCCGATTTGGCAAGTTAGGCAACGTTGGGCTCGCAGGTTCGATCCTGCTAGGGCAAAATTTTGATTTTTAAAAATGGACAAGAAATTTTTGCTCCATTGTTTGTAAAAGAATTTTTTGAAAATCAAAATTTTTGCCCTAGTGGGATCGAACCTGCGGGCCCAACTTATTTAAGAGGATTCGAACCCTCGACCTGCAAAACTTAATGTTGCCTGCCATCTTACCGGGGTCGGGATATTAGTGATTAAATTGTGGGTTGAAACAGACTTTACCTACAAGAATGGTCTAGTGGTTAAGATCATATCTAATGTCCTAGTGATATCTTTTTCATTCGCGGGTTCAATTCCGCTTGTAGGCGTTCTGTTTTTGCACTTTTTATTTATTTATTCTTTTTTTTGCATATCGTTAAAAATCGTCGAAAAAATTTCTTTATTTATTTTTAGTATTTTTAGTTTTTCTTTTTTTAAATAATAACCTAAAACTTAAATTTTAATCTTTAAATATTTTAAATCAAATCAATTTATTATTAAACAATAACAACCAAAACAAAATAAATTAACTATCACAAAGGTGATGACGAACAAGGAAATGATCGAAGCAAAGGTGAATTCACAATGAGAACATCGTAGAAATGACAGATTTATGCAATTAGGACATTCGCAATAATCAGAGATGTATCCAAAACAATATTGGCTAGGAGTTAGAAAACCTTCATCTCTATCTTCTACATATCCGGATTTGATCCAAGAGTATTTTATCAGTGGTGTATATCTAGGTGCTTATAGAAAATAAATCAACTATTTTGTTAAAATTTTTTAACAATATGCAAAAAAAGAAAAAATAAATAAAAAGTGCAAAAACAGAACGCCTCCAAGCGGAATTGAACCCGCGAATGAAAAAGATATCACTAGGACATTAGATATGATCTTAACCACTAGACTATTCTTGCAGGTAAGTTAGATATGTCTAAATGGACTTACGTACAAGCATGAAACACATAGGAAAATAAAATCGACTATAACTCTCTCATATTACGCCGTCCGCAGCTAAATCGATCAGTTCAAAAATACTGATAACAAAATACTGTTATAATATTCTTCTCAAAAATTTGATTGATTTGTGGTCACTTTATTCGCGGGAAAATAGTAATTTTTGTTGTTTTTAGCCCTTAAAACCTATGTTAACTTAATTCTTTTGCTCAAAAACGGGTGAATCACCCGGGGTGAATGAAAACGGGTGAACGAAAAAATAAAACGGGTGAATGAGATTAAAAGCCGATTTTCGGGAAGTGATCTTGGCAAAGTGCCTGTATTTTTATGCACTCTACAAGATGCAAAAAAGCATTTTACTTTATTCCTCTTCATTAAAATACTTTTCTATAAAATCTTTTAGTTTTAGCGGAGTAAAACGGGTGAATCGAAAAAGCAGAAAAAAACGGGTGAATTGTAATTTTGATAATTTTTTGCTTTTATCATGCTTTTTAAAGTATCCATCTAAAAAATACAATAGTTTAATGCAAATTTAATGTATTTTTAGTTTATTTTTGCGTCAATTATAGCTGTTAGCGTCAAAGTTGACCAGCCATCAAAGTTAACCATGGTCAACTTTGACGCTAACAGCTATAATTGACGCGAAAATAAACTAAAAATACATTAAATTTGCATGAAACAATTGTGTTTTTTAGATGGATACTTTAAAAGCATAATAAAAGCAAAAAACTATAAAAATTTAAAAATAATTTATTCAAACTCAACTTAGTCGAACTTAACAGACCTAGCTAATTGTCTTTTTATGATCTTATATTTCGGAATTTTTCTTTTCTTATTATCTCCTTTTCACTATCTCCTTTCTTCATTTTCCTCATTTTATTTAATGCATTGACTTTTGAAGTTATCATATATAGTCACGTTTATACGTAATAAATTAAATTAAAGATTACAATTCGCCAGTTTTACTCTGCTTTTTTCGATTCACCCGATCGATCAATTTTTGATCAATTGAAGCGCCGTATATACCGAAACAACATTCCTAATCAAAGCTTGGCCTTAGCGGATCGAAGCTCGCTGTCTCAACATTGCTTAAATTGCAAGGTCGGATTCTTCTCACTGTGGGAAATCAAAAGTTTTGAATCTGGAGCTGGCTTGGATTATAGAAAATTTTAAAGTTTTTCATGTTGAAATTTGCATAAGGTATCTTACATTTAACTCAAACCAAACGGTACTCAGCCCATGGTGCCGCGTTAAGTTCTTAAAAAATGTAAATTTTGAGGTCGAAGAGTATTGAAAGATTACCAAAATTTTCTTCGTATTAAACAGATATATGTAAAAATCAATCTCAAATTATTTATTTTCTCGAGATATGCAAAATAATTTTTAGATTAAAAAGCTCCACTTTGGCACAAACTAATAGTATACCAAAGCCAGCATAAGACTAGCTTTATCTATCTAAAACTATGTTTATATTAGACACATCCGAAAATGTCGAAAATGATAAAACTTCTACGCAATATAAGAAGCTCAAAGAACTAGAAGGAATTAATAATATAAACATTCCTGGACATGAGAACAGTTTCTTATTTGATAAAAGGGACTTTGAATCAAAGACCCAGATTTTTTGTAGCACAAGAGCAATAGTCGAACACTATCGGTATAAACCAACTAATACTGAAATGGCTGTGAAATTTTTACGGATTCCTAATGATAAAAGTTTATTCGAATTATTTTTAAACAGCATTCGAAGAGAAATGAATACGTGTAAAGAACTTCCTTCATCGTCAAATTTGGTTGAACTTTATGGATTCTGTATTTATGGTGGATATATCTTAATTTGCATGGAGTATATGGACATGTCACTAGATGATCTATATAAGCAAATTCATCAACAAGATGGTCAATTTCCACACAGATTATTAGGAATTATAGCAGTATCAATAGTAGACGCGCTGAAAGATCTAAAGTCTAAGAGCATCATGCATCGTGATATAAAACCCCAAAACATATTGATTAACAAACAAGGCCAAGTCAAGTTATGCGATTTTGGTGTCTCCAGAATTTTAGTGGATTCACTTGCTAGTACAGTAAATACCGGAACGGTCTTGTATTGGCCACCAGAGCGTTTTGATATGAGTGAAAAAGATACGAAATACGATATACGTGCGGATGTTTGGAGCTTAGGAATTACAATGTTAGAAGTATCAAAAGGAAAACATCCGTATGAAATAGATAGAGAAAATACAAATTTTCATGTTTCAATCAATAAGATTATAAAAAATTTGAATATTGAAGAATTAATTTCTCAAAATCTACCCAATAGTTTAAAGGAGTTTATTACATATTGTTTACAACCATTTGATGTTCGACCATCTTATACTGAACTTATACGCTCTAGTCTATACACAGAGTATAAAGAAATTGCACAAACTGAAGCATTTCTATTTTTTAATAAAGTAAGAAGACCGCCCCCTCCCGGCCAAAGGCTGGGAAAAAATATAGTATATAAGGCCCCTTTATGATTTTTTCGATTTTTGGAAAAAATCGACTTTTTTGGGGCACTCCCCCCCCCCCCCCGAGGACGTAGCTGGGAACAAAAATTGAGGACAAGTGTCCCCCCATGGCTGAAAATTTGTCAATTAAAAATGAAAAAAAATTTTTAGTTTAAAATATATCATTTACAAACATTTTAAGCATATTCGAAGATTGAATAATTGTTTTACAAAATTATTCTGATAATCGACCTACCCAAATAATTGTATTCTGATGAATTTTTGACTATGTTCCCGGGGTCTACGCACAAAAAACGACAAGATCTTATTTTTCAGCTAAAAAATACCCTAGAACAGCAAAAGAAACAAAGGAAAAGGCCTTTTCTGGGATTTGGCGGGCATGAAAAAAAACCTTATGATCCCAATTGTAAAAAATGAAAAAATCTGAGCTGTTCTCGATTTTTGGCGGATTTTTGAATATAGGGAGAAAATGGGTAACAAAATGACACCAAATTCAAAAGGCCATATCTCGGCACAAATTTTCAAATTTTTTTCAATTTTGAGGAGCCGTGATAAGAGCTTCGGAACTAGTATAGTTGAAGTGTCACACTGAGCGTGAATTTTTTTCGAAAAAGTTTTTTAAACTTTTTTCGCGAGAAATAATCCTTTTAGGGGTAATTTTATGTGAGAATTTTATCCATTTCGCAGCATGAAAACACTTCTTGGAAAAGCTGTTTTTGAAAGGCCACATTTATAACAAGAATCGCATGCTTATTATCATTAATCTTGGACTTGAATAAATAAGTATTGTCATATTATTTGAAAAACAGCTTTTTCTTGATTCCAAGAAGCGTTTCCATGGTGCGAAATTCGGATAAAATTCTCACATAAAATTACTCCTAAATCATTTCTAGCGAAAAAAGTTTTAAAAAATTTTTCGAAAAAAATTCGCGACGCTTCAACTATACTAGTCCCGAAGCTCCTATCACGGCTCCTCAAAATTGACAACAATTCGCGATTCGTTAACACTCATTGATTGAGTCGGATAAACTTAAAGAAGAAGCAATGTAAACAAGTTTATACCCCCAATTCTTTGAATCATGCCGTAATTATGGGGGAACCTGCTCCATAAGCCTGCAAAAATTCAAAAATTTTCCCCTTGGTCCCCCTTATGTTTTTGCCAAATTGTTGTAATTTTATTTGAATCCTAATGGTCGCCCATTATGATTTTTCACGATAATTTCCAATATTTTCACTAAAATAGGTCATTTTTCATCAAAAATACCAAAATTTTTGGCAAATTTTCAACAAAATCATCGCTTTTTAAAGTATTTTCAGCATTTTCATCACGCTAAAATGGAAAAATTTGGTATTGAATTTGCTCAAAATATCATTAATGAACTACAATTACATAATTTTCTAACTAAAGACAACAAGAAAATTTTTATTCTTGTCACTGAGTATTATACGCTAAGTGCTATTAAGTTATCTCAAGTTTTGCAAGCGACAACTAAGTACAAGGAAGATGATAGTTATATTTTTATAAGTTTCAACTCTCTATTACAAGAACGTGTGATAGAAGCATTTAAATCAGAGTCAAATAACTTGTTAATAATTGAATATGAAGAAGATAAATCTATAGAAGAAAAAGACTTACAGGAAATCCAACGTCAATTATCTCAAATCATCAATGCAAATATTAGAAAAAAAAATTCTTATCACTCAGCAAGAAAATGCTTTAGCTGATTTGTTTAAAAATTATCATAATAATTGCCATGAAACAACAGATAACAAAAATAGTTTTACCCATCTAACTACTGCATCACAGAACAAGTTGTTACAAGAGTGTAAAATCATATTGCAAGGGCATGAGATATGTTTAAATCAATTAATAGATGAAAATTCAAAAGAACTAATAGATTCAACAACACTAGTTAAGCTGATTAATAATGATCAAGTTACTATAGGCCATAAACTAATAAGTTTAGATGGCACTCAAAATTACTATATACCTCGTACATTTAATTACCAAAGAGTGATTAAAACAGAAATCTTTAAAGAAGACAGAAGAAAAAGTAAAGAAGAAAAAGAAAAATATTTATTGGCGATCAGTGATATTGATGAAGCAAGACTGAGAAGATTTGTACCAGGAGATCATAAAATCTCTTTGGTTCAAGAATATGATCTGCATAAGAGTAACGAGATTAAATCTGTTATTTTAAATAATGGCCAAGCAGCAGATCAATTTAAGCAATTATGCCAATGTTATCCAGCTCTTAACATTCATTGGCTAAAGAACGAATCAGATCAACTCATATGGCAGCAATCACAAGGATCTATATCTGGATTACGTCAATACATAGATGAAAGCCATACTAAGTACTACTCAGAGACTGAAATGTTGAGTCAAAAGGACAAAGTGATGATTATTTCTGATACAGCAGGGATGGGTAAGACTACAGTACTAACTAGTTTATCACAGCTATTCAAGCAACAAGCCCCAGATCTATGGATAGTCAGAATTGATTTAAGTAATTTTACTAAAGAGCTACAAGAGCAAAAAGTCAAGAGTAGTTTTAAAACAGAAGATATTGATCAAGCAATTGCATTTCTATCCAATGATATATTAAAGCTAGGAACTCCTTTAGAACAAGCTATATTTGAAAGTTACTGTGAGAAAATGATAGTAATGTTTGATGGCTTTGATGAAATCAGTCCTGACTATAGAGACATTGTAATTGATTTAGTGAACGTACTAAGAAATAGTACAATAAAGCAGCTTTGGGTTACAACTCGGCCTAATGAGAGAGATATACTGGAAGATAAGCTACAGCAGCTTTCCTATAAGCTCGAACCTTTCTCTAAACTCAATCAAGTAAACTTTATGACTAAATTTTGGCAACAAACATCAGGTCTTTCTAAAGTCACTCAAGAACAGCAAGAACGGTTAAAAGATTATGCTGGAGCATTAATAGACTTACTAAAAAAATCGATTAGATATAAAGATACAGAATTGACTGGCATTCCCCTCCAAACCAGGATGCTTGCCGAAGCTTTTGAGAAGGATTTTGCAAAGTTATTTAAAGCAAAAGAAGATAAGCTGCAATTACCAGAGAAGATTGATCTCACTGATTTATATGAATGCTTTTTCAAGAAAAAATATGATATTCAGCTAGAAAAAAGTAAATTAGATATTAGCCAACGAAAAATCCGTAGTGAAATAGTGTACTCGAACTTTATAGAAAAGCATCAAGACTTAGCCTTATATACATTGTTTCCAGAAGACAAGGTAGAAATGTTACTTTATGAAAAATTTTACCAAGAATTTAACAAAGAATATCCAGATTTAGCTAAAAACGTCCTCCTTGACGAAAATAATAAACAGTTACTTTTTAAAAATAAGAAACAAACACTCTTATCTTTTATCGATGATATAAAAGAAGGTAAAGCAAATACTGGGATAATTGATCAAATCATTGAAGATAAACCTCACTTTATTCACAAAACTTTTGCTGAATACTTAGTAGGGAAGTTTTTGGTAGCTAGTCTAGACAATGAGACAATAGTTGAGTTTGTACTGCAAGAAACTCTTATGCAACCAGCTTATCAAGTTACTAGAGCTTTTCTTAATGCTCAGTTGCCGGAATCTTTACCAGAAAATGCTTTGGCACGATATGGAAAACAGATAGAAAGATTATGGCAATCAGATAAGAAAAATCTTTATAATAAAAAAGGCATGACGCTTTTACACCTAGCAGCTGAAGAAGGTGCTGTAAAAATTATCAGATTTTTATTGAATAGTCTAAAAGGACATGAAACAATTCTAAAATCTCTAGTGGAAGCCACTACTATAAGTGGAAAGTACTTCGATTATTATAGGACTCGAACAGCTTTACATTTTGCTGCTGCAGGGGGTTACTTGGATGTTGTCCAATGTCTGGTGGAACATGGCGCTAATGTTAATGCTACAGACAATTATGGCAGGACGATGCTGCACTATGCAGCTCAAGAGAATAAATTGGATGTCATCCAATGGTTGGTGGAACATGGCGCTGATGTTAATGCTACAAATAAGGATGACATAACGGTGCTGCACTATGCAGCTCAAAGGAATAAATTGGATGTCGTCCAATGGTTGGTGGAACATGGCGCTGATGTTAATGCTATAAACAAAGATAGCAGGACGGTGCTGCACTATGCAGCTCAAAAGAATAAATTGGATAATGTCCAATGGTTAGTGGAACATGGCGCTGATGTTAATGCTACAGACAATTATGGCAGGATGATGCTGCACTATGCAGCTCAAGAGAATAAATTGGATGTCGTCCAATGGTTGGTGGAACATGGCGCTGATGTTAATGCTACAAACAAGGATGGCATGACAGTGCTGCACTATGCAGCTCAAGAGAATAAATTGGATGTTGTCCAATGGTTGGTGGAACATGGAAAAGCTAATGTTGAGGCTACAGACAAGGATGGCAGGACGATGCTGCACTATGCAGCTCAAGAGAATAAGTGGGATATCGTCCAATGGTTGGTGGAACATGGCTCTGATGTTAATGCTACAGACAATGATGGCATAACGGTGCTGCACTATACAGCTCAAAGGAATAAATTTGCAGCTCAATGGAATAAATTGGATGTCGTCCAATGGTTGGTGGAGCATGGCGCTGATGTTAATGCTACAAGGATGGCATAACGGTGCTGCACTATGCAGCTCAAAGGAATAAATTGGATGTCGTCCAATGTTTGGTGGAACATGGCGCTGATGTTAATGCTACAGACAATTATGGCAGGACGATGCTGCACTATGCAGCTCAAGAGAATAAGTGGGATGTCGTCCAATGGTTGATGGAACATGGAAAAGCTAATGTTGAGGCTACAAACAAGGATGGCATGACGGTGCTGCACTATGCAGTTCAATGGAATAAATTAGATGTCGCCCAATGGTTGGTGGAACATGGCGCTGATGTTAATGCTACAAACAAGGATGGCATGACGGTGCTACACTATGCAGCTCAATGGAATAAATTGGATGTCGTCCAGTGGTTGGTGGAACATGGCGCTGATGTTAATGCTACAGACAATTATGGCAGGACAATGCTGCACTATGCAGCTCAATGGAATAAATTGGATAATGTCCAATGGTTGGTGAAACATGGCGCTGATGTTAATGCTACAAACAAGGATGGCATGACGGTGCTACACTATGCAGCTCAATGGAATAAATTGGATGTCGTCCAATGGTTGGTGAAACATGGCGCTGATGTTAATGCTACAGACAATTATGGCATGACGGTGCTGCACTATGCAGCTCAAGAGAATAAATTGGATGTCGTCCAATGGTTGGTGGAACATGGCGCTGATGTTAATGCTACAAACATTAATGGCAAGACTCCATTTAATTTAGCTGAAGAACGAAGAAACAAAAAAATCACTGGATATCTTAAAAAATCACTGGATATCTTGTGAGACATGGGTGGACTAGCTTATTCTGCTTCTTAACAATCAATCATTTTGTATGCAAACATTTTATTTTATACAAAAAAGTTTTATAGCATGATTAATTAAACAATTAATAAAATTATAGAGCCTGGAAGCAAGCGCCTGTCAGCACTTGTATTTAAGAGGCGATATCTCGAAAACTTGCACAAGGGGTGGTCGTACGCCAAAAAGTGTCGCCACAAACTTGAAACCTATATCATCTTTAAGTACCTAGTGAGTGATGAACAAAAACGTAAAAATTAGGTCCCGTGCCTTTATACTTGTGGAGAAATCGAGGGTCAT
>OZJO01000924.1:0-17864 GCA_900406225.1 Acrobeloides nanus | reverse complement strand
ACCCAGACACATTTAAATTTTTCATGCAATTTTGTATGTCAAATATCTCCTCAGGGTTGTCGAATTGGAATTTACTTTCAAAGCAAAAAGTGGTTGTCCCAATGTGAACTTTCTTTTCCACTTTTCAACAAAAATTCGGTTCAAAAGTGGACTGGTCCTTTAATCCGAGGCCACTAATATTAACCCATAAGTGTAACAAGTTTCGTAGAATATCAAAAAACATGCTACATGTTTTGAAATATGTAACAGATTTCGAAGCATCACTAAGGCAGAGTATTACACATTTGGGGAAGGCCGTAAAATAGTCTCCCTGCCTTCGTTAAACCCCAAAACAACGAAAGCTTCTCTAAGATTCGAGCAGGTGTCCACTCGACGAAGTAAACAGGATTTCGAAGTGTCGAGCTTCAAAAAGGTGAGGTGTTGTGGTTGGCACTGCTTCAAGGTCAAAATTAGTTACTGAGTCATTCAGTGACCACCATGGTGTAGTGATCCGATGCGCTGCCAAGGCTACGGAATAACCGGCACTAGCTTCGGTTCCGCCTTGCGTCCAAAAGATTTTTCTTTGACTTTAGTTTGGCAACTCCGTCACCCGCGTCTGGGGATCGTACTGGAAAAGTCTTGAAGTGAACCTTATTTTGTGATCCGCACACTGGAGAATCACTTAACAAACCTTAGTTTATGATTCGCAAAAAGGAGGATCACAACAATTTTCTAGTTTCTTTAAAAAATTACTTTTTCTTGTAGCTTGCTGCAATTGTGAATAATCGATACCCCTATTTACATTTGCATCCATGCTCCTTTTCACTATAAAATTATGTTCATGGTTCTTCAGTGGTAAAGAAAATACAGCATTCGACATGAAAGGCACTAGTATACAAATCAATAGAAATATATAATTTAATGAATATAACATTTATCTAAAAAATATTATCCATCAACATTATTAAGTACTTAAAAATTCATGCTTCTTCATCATTAAGTCTTAAAAATTTAAAATAAGAGTCTGAGACCGAGCACCTGCGGCTCTCTTTTCTCTGAGTTAATTGTAACCAAAGCTTAGAGCATAGTTGAATAGGGGGGGGGTCGTAAACCTCCTTGCGCATCGCGGGGGTCTAAAGGAAATTTTTGCCTTTTCGGCGCCCCTCCCCCCTATTTTTCGGGGCCATCGCGGCGCCGGGGGGGGGGTCGTAATTACGATCCCCTATTCAACTATGGCTTAGAGTATGGAGAGTACGGACTCGGCCTCGCGCCTACGTACTGTCAGTAGGGGCTCGGTCTTCGACTTTGCTTCCGGGAATGATAAAAAATATATGACCGTTAAACTGGTGACAGGAGTAGAACAACATACAAATCAAGAGGGTACCTCACCCCATCCCTAAACATTAATATATATGGGGGTCAGGGCCGTATCCAGGTTTTCGTTTCGGAGAGCTTGATCCTTTTACTGGTCCTTTAAGGTTACGGAAATAACGAATCATACAAACAGCCGAACATAGCTCGTTTAAGGATAATTTAAATAAAAAGTTTAAAAACAATAAATACATATAAAGTTAGAATTATCATTGTCGAAGAAGACTCTTTATTCAATAGAAGATACAAATAAAAAAAGCTTTAATTGAAAGAATTATTTGTCTTTGAATATTAAATGAGGTGCCACATTTAGAAACACAATTGATCGGCGGATTTAGCATTTTAATCCTTTCATTATCTATGCTATTAAATAAAGTAATTTCGAAAAAAAGTTCACCAGACAAACTCAAAACGTACTAGGAATTAATTTTAAGATAACATATGTGGGTTTAGTCACAACAAAAGTGTTTTAAAAACAAAAATTTTATCTACTGGGGATTGAACCTACGGATCCAACGTTGCTTAACATGCCAAATCGGAAGGTCGGTTTCCATATACATTATACTATGGGGCGCCAACTTTTTTCCATTCTTCTCATGGAAAGGGCTATATTATAACTCAAGCAACTCCATGAAATCAAATCAACAAATGGAATTTTAAGCCATTAGAGATGAGCACGGGCCAAACCGCTCCTAGCCAACCCTGGCCTAGGCCGATCTGGTCTGATCACTTTTTTGCGGCCTTCAGCAAGCAGCCAGGTGATACCAGATGGCCCTAGAACCAAGGATCTGGCCCGTCAAAATTGAGTTTCCTAGGGGAGGGAAGGCTAGGCCATATGTGGCCGACATGGTAGTGCTAAGTGCTAAGCCAGTGATCTCCTTCTTATACACCTCTAGGTGGGTATATTGAAACGAAAAGGAGTCAAAATCCGATTATTAACCAGAAAATCGGCTGATTTAGGTTGTTCTAGGCGGGGAATCAATTTTGCGCATTGCCCATTCATGAAAACACTTCCCTGACCATAATTCAGGCAATAGGAATTTTTAGGGGTATACCTCTCTTAGGGAAACTTCGAGTCAAGCATCAAACTTTTAACCGTGTAGGGTACATATGACATGGTCTAGAAAGTAACAACATATCCTAGACATTCTGTTTTTAAGTGATTAAAATAAAGTATTAAAGGATCTGCTCGGATAAAGATTCTTCTTATTCTAAATTCTAAAGTAGGCGTGATTGAATGTAGCGATACAATCCGCTTAATCCTTAACTTTAATATAAGGATTCATTTCTGACTTTTTGATTGCGCAGGATGGACCACTACAAACTATACAAAAGTTCACCAGTACTTAATCTACCATTATAATGCGGAAGTTAATTTTTACATGGTTTAGAAATTTAAATACTTCATACGCATGTTTATGTCTACTACATTTCCATTTATATATTTATGAAATAAGTATGACATAACAGCATTTTGGATGAGCTTCTTCTTCTCCCGTCATTTCCGATGATTAGAAGCACGTGAAGGAAATCTGACCATAAATAAAAATCCAAAATAATTCAATCTATTGTTTTCAAAAAATTACTTCCAAAATAAACTTATGACAATAGAGGCTATATGTAGCGGTTAATTGTAGGTGTTTCGAGCCCAAACTTTATACAGGGTGTTCGGAAATTATCCAACCCTCTATAGTAAGATATATCTAGATACTTTTTTAAATTTGATAGGAACAATCATACGCCGAAATCTTGGTGTCATTTTAAAGCTACAAACGTGAGCTAAAAAAGACACCAAGATCTCGATGTATAGATGTTTCTAACAAAAGTTATGGTGAAAAGTATCCGACAATTGGGGGTCGGATAATTTCCGCACATCCTGTATTTTGTTACTAGGGATGAGTACCGACAAGGAGCGAAACGGTCTGCTATTGATCAAGGTGTTTCAAATAACAGCTGACACTCATGTAACCTATTCTAAATAGCTCAGCCTTTCTTTCTAAAGCCAGAGGAATAAATGTACAATAACATATAAACACAGATATGATATTTGTCCGACTACATCCGTATCAGCTAGAGTGAAAAAAAGTTGCGCCACCATAGCAAAGTGGATGAGGAAGCCGCCCGTCCGATCTGGCAAGTTAAGCAACGTTGGTTACACAGGTTTGATTCCTATTGGGCAAAAATTTTGATGTTCAAAAAATTTTTTACAAACAATGCAGCAAAAAATTGTTGCTACATTGTTTGTAAAAGAAATTTGTTGAATATCAAAATTTTTGCCATAGTGGGAATCGAACCTGCGGGCTCAAAGTTGTTTAACTTACAGATCGGACGAGTGACTTCCTTATCCAATTTACTATGATGACACAATTTTTTTTACTCCAACTTTTTTGCCACGGATTATACAGCCTTTTAATAAATAGTGCATAAATTTTTTGTTCAAAAAATCACAAATAACCCTTTAAAAAAATCGAATTTTTTAAATTTTTACGGGGTAACATATTATTATTATTATGCACTCTTACTCCCTACCAGATAATAAAATGGTATTCATAAACTCGAACTCGAAAAAGTGCGTGGGGAACTTTTGCGCCCTCATATATGCGCACCTGACATTTGCACTTTCACATTTGCGCCCCGACTTGTAAAATATCTTTCAAAAAAGGTCGAAAATTTTAAAAACGGAAAAGGGCGCACAAGTCGGGTGCGCAAGTGTCGTTGCGCATATGTGAGTGCGCAATAGTCCCACACACGAAAAAGTCGATACCTTTTGCGAAACTTTTGATTAAGAAATCACGCGTACACCTGGATTTAAAAGGATTGTTAAATTAAAAAGTGTTTAATTAAAAAGTTGGGCGCAAGGTTTTTATTACTTTTCCAATCTTGTCAAGAATTCTTGATTGTAAACAGTTGTTAACTCATAATTTAATCGGAAATTTGGCCCTACTAAAAGCCCAATAATGGAAGAAGTGTTGAATTCTGTCTCTAATATATTCCATATAAAAATTGCTGCGAATCTCACTTGGGATATGCTCGATCATCCCACGTTTTTAACCTTTTATGACTATTTTGATGATACCATTTTTGTAACTACAACTTTTATGACAATTTTTATCACTTATATAATATTAAACAAGTCGTCTGCCATGGAAATTTATAAATATTTTTTGCTAAATTCTATACTCTGGAATTATTTTTTGGGTAATTCCTTTTTACTTATGGATAGTGATGTCACTGTGGGGAAAAATGGAAAATTTTTTCCTCCTCCCTCCCCCAATGGCGTAAGGAGAAAAGTCGATCAGGGGAGGGGGACATTTCCCCAAAAAAGGGAGACCCTTATGTGTAGAGATTTTTTAAAATTTTTATCCACTAGGGGGCACCTGGCTAAAGACGTAGTTGGCCACCAGGAATGGATGGGCACCCACAATCCCCCCAGGTGAAAAACCTGGGATCATCCGGGGCCTGCTCATGTATGCCTCTAGCTATGCCCTTGCACTGCTCCCCGTTACGTGCCTGTGTAGGGCAAACGGATAAATCTTTGGCGATATTTACACATGGACCAACAATGCCTTTTGATATAAGTTCTAAAAATAGCATTTAGAAACAGTTTGGTTTGTTTGGCGGCCCGTCAATCTTCTTCCATATTTTATATTTTATTCATCTGGAGTTTTTACCAAATCATTACCATCAAATAATTTTGTTTATATGGGTTATCTTTTGGGATTTGCAATATTTGGCGGCTATTTTGCTATTGTAGCTGCATTTCTCTATAGATTTTCTCAAGTCTTTCTTCATACAAGATTTCATGACATTTTAAATACTCCGAGATCATGCTTTATTCTAGTTGTTGGCGTATTTTTATTTTTGGAATCAATGTGGACAAGTATGCAGTAGAGTAGGGATAACCGAAACATAACCAAAATCGTAATCATAACCGAAATTGTAACTGTAGGACAAGGGTTAGCGCTAATTGGGTGAGGTTAACAAGTTAGACAAGGATTGAACAAACTCTAAAGTTCCTTCTAGTGCAACCTGAGCATAGAGGAGAAGACTCTTTAATAAAAACCCTTTATTAAAGAAAACTTTATTTAAGCAATTCTACACTGACTACAAGCATTTTAAAAAGGATTTTTATATCAGCTTTAAGCACTAATGTTCAAGGCGAAGAGATGATAAAAAGGATAAAATTAGTATACAAGGGTGGTACCAGGTTGATGGTACCAGTCTCAGAAAAATAGAAAAATGCTAATTTAATGATTAATTGAAAAATAAAAACCCCTTGGATAGAAAAATTCGCTGAACTTTCTTATCTAACAAGGGACATTCACCAGGTGATACTCCCAGTTTTTTTAAAACGATTTTAACTGATTCTATAGGCCCTTGTAGTTACTAAAACAAAAAATTAGAGTTCCCTAGTTCGATTAAGGGGGTAAAATTCGGGTTTTTATGCCAAAAATAGCGTTTTCTTTGAAATTAAGGGGTTACCAAAAACACCTTTATTTGACTTTTTTCGTCGAAATTTCGACATTTTCCACCGTTTTTGGCTATGGCGAACATTTTCTAAGTGTTTTTAGAAAAGGTTGAAAATTTTTGAAAAAATTGATTTTTTGGACCCCCATGGGGGGGGGTCCAAAAAATCAATTTTTCAAAAATTTTCAACTTTGTCTAAAAACACTTATAAAATGTTCGCCATAGCCAAAAATGGTGGTGGAAAATGTCGAAATTTCGACGAAAGAATTCAAATAAAGGTGTTTTTGGTGGCCCCTTAATTTCAAAGAAAACGCTATTCTTGGCATTTTTTGGCATAAAAACTCGAATTTTATCCCCTTAATCGAATTAGGGAACTCTAATTTTGGTGTTTTCGTAACTATAAGGGCCTATAGAATCAGTTAAAATCGTTTTAAAAAAACTGGGAGTATCACCTGGTGAACCAGGTGATACTCCCTTGTAAGCTTTCTTATCAATTCGATAGATCGGAAGTTAATTTCAAGAACTGTGAACACAGTTCATATGAGCATGTGAACACAGTTCACATGAAGTGAATATCGTTCAATGTCATCGAACATTTTTGTGTTCTTGGTTCAATTATAGATTTTCGTAAATAAATTGCAAAAACCGTCAACAAACACAAAGAACTCTAACGATTCAAGATTTACTATAAATCTTAAAATGCTCCATTTTCATAAATTTGCTATATTACTAACAAAATTTTTTTTTCAAAATCGGAATATTCCTTTCATGCATGCCTTGTATATTGGCGGTGGGATACTTGCGGACGGAGACTTGCGGACGGGACATTTGCGGACGGATACTTGCGGACGGATACTTGCGGACGGACATTTGCGGACAAACATTTGCGGACGGACATTTGCGGACGGACTTTTGCGGACGAAACGTTTGAAAAATTCAAATTTTTCAAAAATTTGAATTTTTCAAACGTTTCGTCCGCAAATATCCCGTCCGCAAGTATCACACCGCCGTATATTACTTGAATTTTAACTTTATGTTACTTTGCGGAAGGGAAAACGGTTGTGTCTAAAAATTTATAATTTTTGGTTTATAATTAAATTTTTATAAAAAAAATGATTTTTTTTAAATTACTATTTGAAAAATTTAGTGAACTTAACAAATATAAGTTTTTTCTCTTTGATAAGTTCGAAATAAATAAAAATTTCAATGTGTCTCACTTTTCTGTTGAACTTATCAAAGAGAAAAAACTTATATTTGTTAAGTTCACTAAATTTTTCAAATAGTAATTTAAAATAAAAAAAACATTTTTTAATAAAAATTTAATTATAAATTTTTAGACACAACCGGGAAAACAGCATTGTTATGTGTTTATAATATTGCAGCGGTGAATGCACAAGAGCCTAACAAACACCTGTCTAGGTCGAACGACCAAAGGCATTTAGTTTTAATCTCTCTAATCCACTAGCTGTCTTGTTCGATGATGTAGTTAATAAACAATACATTTGAGTCCCAACATCACGTAACAGTCCATTTGTATTGTTACAACTTGAATTTTAATAATAATATTTTTTGTAAAATATTATAATCAACATAGAAAAATAAGTTACAAACAAGGGAATTAGACGATGTTTTAGGCATAAATTTGACATACTACATTTTTCATGTCGAGTTTCATATGAAATGTCGGCTACGCGACGAAGTGACAAGTGGCGCTAATGCACTCTTAAAGGGGGGTGTCGTTTAGAGCCCTATCTCCGAAAAAAAATTTTCTCAAAGTTTTTGCAGGAAAGACCCCTGTATGGGTCATTTTGTGCGAGAAATCGATTGGCGATAGGGCTGAGTTCAATAAAAAACGCTCATTTCCCTGAATCAGATCAAGGAGGCATTTTCACGCTTCGGGAATGCACGCAATCAATTTTTCGCCTAGAAATTACCCTATAGAAGAAAATCGGAAAAAATTTTTTGAAAAAAAAATCACGTGGGTGGCCCCCCCCCCATGTAGACGAGCTCCAAAAAATCATTCTTAGCAAACGAATTTTGTATTTTCCCACTTTTGGACACAGTTTGTCACGCTGTGCGTAAAGACAAAATTGTTTGACAAACAAAAATTGTTTGTGACAAAAATGTTTTTCTGCACACCTCTGATATGAACCGCTCGAGTCACCCTAGGAGATTTCTTTGTACAAATTAAACACAGTTGTTATCAAATTAAAAAACCATTAAGTTCAATTTGCCTTCTTTGTTACTTGATCCCTTATTTGTTATCCGGTTCTTTTGAGCACAACATTACATTGACGGAAAAAGCATAAATTTTTTGTTATCAAAAACTCTATAAACATACCATTTTTGCTTTTGCATGAACCCTGGTATAAAAGCTTGTCACTGATACTATTTTCATGAAATAGAAGTCAAAATGAAAAATATTCAATTACTTCTTATTCTTTTTCATAATTTTATAAAGTTGTATTGTTGGAACTATAAATGCAATGAGTTTCTCATACAAGATGGTTTATGCCCAGGAGATCCATCTTGGTATAGCATGTGCCCGCCAACAAGTTCAAACAGAGCCGTTGAGATNTCATAATTTTATAAAGTTCTATTGTTGGAACTATAAATGCAATGAGTTTCTCATACAAGATGGTTTATGCCCAGGAGATCCATCTTGGTATAGCATGTGCCCGCCAACAAGTTCAAACGTAGCCGTTGCATTTAATTTTTCTTTTACCATTGTTGAAAAAAATAATAGTGGTATACTAAATATATCAAGTATTTCCTACACTGGAGACAAGTCTATTCTGCCTTATGCTTTTATTTATTACCAAGATACAAATTGTGACGGTGATGTTTTTTCTTCATTTCCTCTCATTGCTTCATTCAATGCCAGTTTTAATGCAACTACAACATTTACTTACCCTTCAACTGGTAATTTTTGCCGCTATGATTATTTTGAAATCGATTATCTACCACACCCACAAGAAACTGTTAATTATGCAGGTGTAGCAGCAAATTTCTTTGAGACATATGGTCTTTTTTGGCATGATAAATATGGAGCTATTGCGATGCCAGGCAGTAGTTCGTTATACAACGGTATAAAGTGGTCAAATGTTTTGGGTAAAGCTATTTTTTAGGCATTGAAACGGATTTTGAGCGCATAAATTGCATTGGGTATGCTCAAGGACANAGTAGTTCGTTATACAACGGTATAAAGTGGTCAAATGTTTTGGGTAAAGCTATTTTTTAGGCATTGAAACGGATTTTGAGCGCATAAATTGCATTGGGTATGCTCAAGGACAAGATATTTCTACTTCTTTTAATGGTAATTTAGATTACTTAAGAAGGGTCAGAGGTCATGCCATCTATAGAAAACTCATGCTATCCAGGCTCCGAAAATGGGGGCCGCGGGGCCGGTGGGGGCCCAACGGGGGCCGAGCTTTTCTCTAAGAGGTTAAAAGCTAGAAGCCTAATTTCTTTTCTAAAACGTTGATGCGACCTCAATCTAATAAATCCACATCAAGGCCCCAGGGTTTCATTTGAAAAATTATTCTAGAAGTGTTGGGGGGGGCCCAAAAATTAGCACTTTTTCAAAAAATGCATGACATTTGGGCTTTCAACAATTCTAGAAAATAATTTTCAAATGAAGCCTTGAAGCTTTGATGTAAGTTTATTAGAAAGAAGTCCTATCAACATTTTAGAAAAGAAATTAGGCTTCTAGCTTTTAATCACTTTGAGAAAAGCTCAGCCCCATTTTCGAAGCCTGATGCTATCTATAGAAATGCTTTGAATCAGGGTCAAATACACAACGAAATAACAAAGAATTAAACTTTTATTTTTCATGATTTTTAGACAAATGTATGAAATATCAAAGCAGGACCAGCTTCAAAGATAAGGAAATAATCGTTGTCACCTATACTTACAATGATACTGGAGGCGATCATGGTTTTGGCGCAGTTAGAATAGATACAACTGTACGCAAATCCGTGAAAGCATTGGCGCAGCATTTATCCGGTGTAGAATTTTTGCTCAACGAGTAAATAAACAAGCTTTACAACTTTCTTATTCATTTGTATTTATAGCGTTGGGCCTGGAAACTATTCAAATATCGTACCATTATCATCTTCCAATTTTATAAATTTGGAGCGGCTCATCGTGACAATTGTTGATGAGCAAACANGACTTTTTGCTCAACGACGTTGGGCCTGGAAACTATTCAAATATCGTACCATTATCATCTTCCAATTTTATAAATTTGGAGCGGCTCATCGTGACAATTGTTGATGAGCAAACAGGATTGGGGATTGAAGGTTTTCTTCTCATGAATCCGATCATCACGATTGCAAATTTGAGTTATATAGATGAAACTACTCTGTTTACTTATGATAACAATTGTATTACTTCATATGCTTGTAGGCTTATTATTTTATCTCACTAAGGGGTCATCCAGATATTACGTAATTAACTTTTTGGTGCCCCCCCCCCCCCAACATGATTACGTAATATCTGGACGACCCCTAACTGTTATGCTCGTGAACCCTAGATTTCTAGGCGCAACCCTCATCAGATCAGTGACCATTGGGCACAATCATAAACACATATCTAGTACACCATAAGACTAACAAGAGCCATAGAATGTTAGGGTGGTGCTCTATATATATCATAGGTCAGCAAGGTGGGGGGGGAGGGAACCTCCGATGAGGTGGTCCCTCACCACCTCCACCAAAAAAACGACCTTTTTTTTAGCTTGAGGTCTTCTGATACCCAATTTTTATGGTCCCTATGTTCGGCGGGGTCTATGCGGTGGTCCCCCCTCAATTTTGGGTCTTTGCGTGCGTCGGTCAGGGGGGGGGAGACTCCCTCCCCCTTGCCGACCTATGATAATATATATAGGGTGCTCTATTGTCACCCCAGAGGCGTAGTCAGACCCCTTCCCTTCTAGTGGGGTGGGAGACTTTTGCCTCACATATGTGATTTGCGCCCCGACATATGCGTGCTAATAATTGAGTCCCGACGTTTGCGCACCCGACTGATAAAATATCTTTCAAAAATTTTAAAAACGGAAACAAGTCGGGTGCACAAATGCTGGGGTGCAAATGCCGTTGTGCAATTATAGAGAGCAAATGTCGGGGTACAAATGTTGGGGCGCATATGTCGAGGCGCAAAAATCGAGGGTGCAAGTGTTGTTGCGCATATGTGAAAACGCAAAAGTCCCCCACCCCTCTAGTGATGACCCTTTTACTATTTCCAATTCCAATGACCATAATCTCAAAAATTAATGCTCATGGGCATATAATTTCATTTTTAAGACAATAGTGAGGCGCAAAACGTCAATGTTTTATACAACGAATTTTGCTGCACTTATTGGAAAAGTGGTGGTAAGCAATCCAATTGTTAACATAAAATAAAAATTATTTTGAGTTTTTTCTTCGGTCTGCCCATTAAATTGGATTCATTCTTCTACAAGTAAAACGGACTGTTATATGGCTATTAATACAACCCTTGACTGGACGTCTGCTAATGAAGCCTGTGGAAATTTAGCCGAAGGAGCTACTTTGATCAGCATAGATAATGCTTTTGAAAATCATGAAGCACAAGGTTTTTTTTAATTGAAAAATGCGATACTAGAAATATACTTTTATATAGGGCTGTGTTTTAAGACCCACCTCCCATTTTTTGGGAGAGGATTCTAGCAAAATAGCAAGAGTCAGGCCTAATCAACTAGCAAAAAATTTGCGCACAAAATCCGCAAATAGTGGTCCCCTTTATAATTTTTCACCGAAAATTTCCAAATTTATCCATTTTCAACAAAAAAACCAAAATTTGACATGTTTTCACAAAAATCTTCAAAAAATGGCTATTTTTGTCAAAAAAGAGATTTTTCAATATGAATTTTGAGAAACTTGCTTTATCACCATGTGTGATATACTTTTTTCTTGATGGAAAATGCCTTATACCAATTAAAATATTTAGAATTAATGAAACCATGTGATTTGGCTTATATTGGTTTGCATGAAACTAATAGTAAATGGAGTTGGATAAATGGTGATAATTCTACTTATACGAATTGGGAACAAGGTAGTAATTTCCGCACGGCATTTTTTAATCCCAATTTTCGTTAAATTTTTGACAAATAACAAAAAAATATTTTTTATAAGTAAAGTATTTTTTATAAGTAAAACAATATTTTTTAGGCTATCCTACAAATGACACAAACAGTACATGTGCCGCAATAAAGTCAAATACTAAATGGATAAATCAAAATTGTGCTATTCCTAGTTGCTTTGTTTGTCATTTATCTTTGAAAATTTAATAATTTTTTCTGGTTTTATAAATTTATTTAACTTTTTACAATGAAATGAACAAGGTGGCCAAAAAAAGAGAGAACTTTTGCGATTTTTTCAAAATTTTTCAACTTTTTTAATTTTCGCCAAAATAAACCAAGGGGTTTTTCTATACGAGAATCGATTGCGCGCATTGCCAAACCTTGAAAACACTTACTTGACCCTTATTCAGGAAAGAGGTGTGTATAATGAAGCGAAATAATTCAGTGTCAAGTAAGCGTTTTCAAGGTTTGAAAATGAGCGCAATCGATTTCTTGCATAGAAAAACCCCGTATAGCGTTATTTTGATGAAACTTAAAAAATTTGAAAGAATCGCAAAAATCTCACGCGTCACTAAATAGTCTCCATGTCTTTATAATCTCGCATTTTCTTCACTTTTTTAGACCTGAATGGTATCATTCATTTCATGCATATCAAAGATTTATAACTTGTTTGATTTGTAAGAAATAATAAATTTTTGTTTTGTAAAATATTGTGATCAGCAGACAAAAATAAGATGCAAAAAAGGAAATTAGACCACGTGGTAGTTATAAATTTGTTATATAAACACGTGGCAAATAATTTTACTAGACTTAAGTTCAGACATGTTATTGCTAAGTTTTCTTGTGATTTTTGCACAATTATTTCAACTTATACTGACTTTTGACTATTGTAAACTAGAATTAGAAGATCCATGGGATACTTCGATTTTACCATATGTCGATCCCAAATATAATCCGTTGAAAAATTGTACAAGAACTCAAAAATATGTAACGGAATTAAAAAATGGTAGAGTCGTAATAAGTCGTAGATATGCAAAGAAAAATACGATTTGCAATTTTAGGTAAATTCTAAGTGAGTAAGAAACCTGAATTTTTAGCCTATTTTCGCTTTAATATACACCTCTTCTCTGAATCAGGGCCATAAAAGATTTTCAAGGTTCGACAATGAGTGCCATCGATTACTCGAATAGGAAAATCCATATATGGTCATTTTGTGAACATGATGCATAAAGAAGCTTGAAAATGTATGAAAAAAGAGCGCAAAATTGCAAAAATTTAGATTTTTTGACACTCTGTAATCTAGGCTTAGGCTTAGGTTTAGGCTTAGGCCTAGGCTTGGGCCTAGGCTTGGGCCTAGGCTTAGGCTTAGGCCTAGACTTGAGCCTAGGCCTAAGCCTAAAAAACTGTATTGGAAACCTGCGTGGGATTTTATATTTTTTTCACCTTTTTGAATGGGAATTCAAAGGGTAAAGGAGAGATCTTACGTGGGTCGGATCTTTATTTTTATGGCATTTCTGTGTGAGCTCCAGATCTATACCCTTCTCCATAATGCATAGTACTCCATTTTTAGATGCCTTTACCCAGATTCCGATTATTCACTAATCTATGGAAATTGGACTCAAATCGATATTAGCAAACCGGATTGCGACATTATTGAAGTAGAATGTCAAAAAAATAACGATACGTTTTATAGAAATATACATGTTCAAGTGTATGCCGGAAAGTATGTTACCCATTTAAGATAATTTACGCATACAGTATTTTCTCTAAAATAACACCCTGGTATTATTTTTTCAACCTCTTCTGAGGGTGTTATTTTACCCCCTTCTCTACGGCCATTTTAAGGGATGTTTTGGGGTGTTGTTTTGGAGAAGCGTGTTATTTTAAAGGGGGTGTTATTGTAGAGAAAATACGGTAATCATTTTAGTGAAAATAAAATTCCAATAGATAATGGAAAAGGGCATAGAAATCCACCCGATGTTCATATAATTGTATTGGATTCGGTTTCGAATTCAATGTTTATGCGAAGCATGCCAAAAACTTTGCATGAACTTCAAAAAGGTTATGGTGCAATCATTTTCAACTATTTGAATAAAATTGGTTTAAATAGTATGCCAAATGGGCAAGCACTATTGTTTGGTAGGTAAAAATTTTTGGTTGAACTTCAAAATAACCCTAGGAGGGAGAGGACGGGAGAACGCCAATGTTGCAAAAATACACTTTCACCCATTTATAGGAAAAATCATGTATCAACTCAAACAAACTTCTTTACGAGAACAGATTCCTAGCAACTGTGACTCTACCGGCTGTTGTAAAAAGCCACTCGATGACGACCACCGCTTTGTAGCCCATCAATTTAAAAATGCCGGCTATAAAACTTTATGGTCTGATGATTGGGCTGCTGGCCTTTTTAATTTAAACGGAATCCGCTGCATTGGATTTACGAAAACGCCAGTTGATCACTATATGAGGTTTTTGAATAAAGTTTTTTTCAAATTTCCATTTTAGACCCTTCCAATTGCGCACCGATTCGTGGTCCATGTTAGAATATTTTGACCAAAATTTGAGTAATTCAATTTTTCATGATAGTTGCTTGGAGCAGCATCATTTTCATATGTCTTATTTGCAACAGTTTATTGATGCCTATCCAACAGCGCCCAAGTTTAGCTTAACTTGGTTAAGTTATTTGACACATGATGGTTCTAACGGTCTATTCCATGCGGATGATTTTTTTAGCAAATTTTTTGAAGAAAATCGAGAAAAAGTAGGTCTAAGAATGTCTCAGAAAGGAAGTGACACAGTACAAGGAGCAAATTTCCTTCTCCCATTCGCTCCCTACAAACCTTCCGAAGACCAGAAAAAACCAAAGAATCTCCTTATGTCTCAAATCCTTCCGTCAAAAAATTACAAAAGCCTATCCCATATGACATACGACTTTGACTTAAATCAAACTGTCAAATTTTAGCTAAAAAATGCCTATGTCTTCTTATTGGGTGATCATGGGCCTCGTCTTGACGACCTTCGCTATAAAACTGAAATTGGTGAAATTGAAGATAGAAATCCTTTCTTTATGTTATCAGTGCCAGAAACGATTCAAAAAGACGACAAACTAATGAAAGTTCTTCAATCAAATTCAAATCAGCTACTTACTCATTTGGATATTTATGAAACTTTGATTGAAATCGGATGGATTTATAATAAAAAGGTTGTAGTCACGCATAAATCAGGGTCTAGATTTCATGACTTTGCTGGAAGGGAGTGAACTTCTAATCAATCGTGTACAAACTACCTCACAAAAATGAGCCCCGTGGAGCGTGAGTGGAGCACCAGAACGATTTTTTCAAAAATTTGCCAAAATTACCTTGGGGTACGAAGGCCTATCATTCGAGACCTCCTCGCGCTATTGTGCAAGCCCAGCACGGACTCGCGACCTCCCCAAATTGGGTGGGCTTAGATTTGTACACGTGCGGTCCTGGAGGTAAATTTAGAGGAGGCCCTGAATTTTTGGAACCCCCTCCGAGTCCCAAAATTTTTTTTTAAAAACGTATGTTACTACTTGGGGTACACCCTCATATGGGACATAATGTAATGTATTTTTTAAAATTCTCTTTTCTATATCTTTTTTAGACCCTAGAAAATATGAAACACTTCCGAACAACTCGATATGGTACTTCCTTATCAAAGGGTAAGAGCTTATTGCATCCTTTGCCGCAACCGAGAAATTGTTTGACATTACCAATTCCGTTAGAGTTTTGCATTTGCAAGTTTGAAAAGAAACAAATAACGGTTGAAGATTTTGGAAAAAAATTAGGCGAAGCAATGGTGGAGTTTATAAATGGAGAATTTTATCGCTTCAACGTAACAGAATTGTGTGAAAAATTAAAGTTGGACGAAAATTTTGAGCCAAAAATTGAAGAGATTCAAATGGGTAGTGAAAGAAGAGTTTATGAAGTTGTTATACAGGTAAAAAAGAAAATAAAAAATATTCACACATATACAGAATTCCATTCACAACACTGAAAATTTTGCTAGAGTTGTCTACCTCAGGCTAGCTTGCCTGAGGTAGACTCGTATAAAATTTCCTTTTTTGACCCCCGGAAAAAATTTTCAAAATTTTTCGATGCGTGCAATCGATTCCTCGCATAAAATTACCCCTAAAGGGTCACTTGTTAAAAAAATAAGTAGTATGTCTACAGCAGCAGGCATGCGCTGTAGACATATTGCATAAGCCAAAAGTGGATTTGACAGCTCTTCGAACATATGACACTGTAGTTCAGTTGTTGAGTAATGGCTTTGAAGCTAGAAGTCGCAAGTTCGAGTCAAGATTTTGCGGCACTATAACTTTCGCCACTTTCCATGTTCGCCACGACAACCTTCGCCACGTTACCAAAAAACTATAACTTTCGTCACGATAACTTTTGCCACGTAATTTTCACCACGTTCGTGTCAATACACATATTTATTGCAAATCAGGCAACTCAATTAGTCTGAAATTAAATGTTTATTGACACAAAAGTGGCGAAAATTACGTGACGAAAGTTACATGGCGAAAGTTAGCGTGGCGAGATTCATGGCGAAAGTTATAGTGCCGATTTTGCCTTGATGACGGAGCTGTTCCATGCTATGTCACCCAACTTACAGAACATTGAAAGTAAAATCTCTCCTACCCATGACACATAATTTTAGTAGTCCTATTTTGGCTTGAGTATAGGCCCACTAAAATGTGGCACCCTATCCCCTACATTTGCGCGCACGTTCATGTGATTGGCACAGCTGATCAAATTGTGACTAAAAAATGGCCATAAATTTTTTTCTTGGCATTCAAATTTCGATCGCGAGGGTCGAAATTTCGCATCAAATTTCATGGGGAACAACTTTGTAGAACATCACTTTCCTGTGAAAATTCAGCTATGGGGTCAAAAAGTCGATTTTTGGCCAAAAATCCTGAAAATTCGCATAAAATGACCATAACTAGCTTCAAAAATAACTATTTATCAATTGTTTTAAGCCGAAAATGGGCGCAAAAATTTTTAGACAACACCAGGACTTGCAAAATTTCGCGGAATTGTTGGCATCAAACCAAATAAGACTATCTATGACGAATCACCATTCGAAAATCTCTCCGAAATGCCTTCTCGTTTTGATATGTACATGGGTCAAATATGTGATGCTCTCCCACCACCAATCGACCCACTTTGTTATTGTAAAGATCAGAAAAACAAGTTCAGAGATCCAAAAATCGGACATCGAATCGACATTTACCATCCAGAAAGTTTAGAAATATACGAAGCATTTGCTGGAAATTATAAAAACGAAAATAAAGTTTATTGAATTTTTTACGTTTTATTATGTATATACTAAAGGGTGATATTTTATCATAAAAATAATTCCAAAGTAATATTAGTAAACCCACGACGAGGAAGTTTTTTATGCAAATTTCAAGTTCCGATGACTTCAGGTTTTCGTTGTAATGTAAATCCAAAATTATATAAAAAGATGCCATTTAACCTCTTGAAATTAACTAAAAACAGCTTCTGTGCATACCAAACCCAATGTGCCAAAATTTTCCTCGGAATCTGGACTGCATTTTTTGTGAAGATCAATTTGGCTAAAACCCTTGTAACGGGTCAAAAATGCTGATCTTTGTCAAAAACCAAAAAATCAGGGTATGTCTCGAAGATTGGGCCTAACTTTTTATTGAAGCGAAAAACTGCTATAGGAGTCTATATATTAGGTGCGGAAATAAGTTTCTGGAATGTTATTTTTTTCGGAAATAACAAATTTTTATTCGACTTCAAAACATACAAAATAAAAATAAAAAACAACAAAACTTATTCAATAAAGTACTCTCCATTATAATCTATAATTTTTTCCCAAATTTCCGGCAGTTTTTCAAATCCTCGGCTTTGATGCAAAGTATTCATCCAATGCTTGATGAATTTCTTTTTCG
>OZJO01000922.1:18139-36280 GCA_900406225.1 Acrobeloides nanus | reverse complement strand
AATATCCATACCCTAGTTGTCGACATTTTTTGGTCAAAAACACCATGTGGAGACCCTTAGGATTTTTTAAACTTTTTGGCCCTTGGGGAGGGGGAGTACATGTACCTCTTGGGTACAGCCCTGGAGGCGCTCATTGCCTTAAGGATAGAATACTAGCTATTTATGTTCTTGCGCGGGTTCGATCCCCCACGAGGGTCGAAAAATTTTTTTATTTTAGCGATTCATAAAAAGTTGTAAAAGCAAACTTCGTTAAATTACATGAACTTTTTTTGCCTATTGTTAGTTTTTGGAGGAAAAAAAATTCCGTGCCATATGGCTCTAGTTCAATTCCCATTGGATACAATTTTTGTTATACCACACCCCCCCCCCCTTTAACATTTTGAGAAGAGCTTCTTTTTGAGGAAAACTACAATTTTTAATACCCCTTTAACAAAATACCTCCCTCTTTAACACAATTTTATTGGAAAATTTCCCTTTAATAAACAACTTTTTTACTTTTTATACAAAAATATGAAAAATTTAATTGATGCCCGTTTTTTAATAATTATTGTTAGTGGTCTCGGTAGCACAATGGTTAGTGCATTTGAACGATAGCCAAGAGGTCCAGGTTCGAGTCCCAGTCGGGTCCGAAAGCTTTTGCTCAATTTCAAATTATTAAACTATTAACATCTTACAATGAGAGGAACGGAAGTGGTACAAAAGAAAACTTCGATTCAGTTAAAAGTTTTTATCAGTGTAGAGAGCAATGATTAAAAAAATCCACTCCCCAAAATTCGAGTCTTCGTATTTTTGGAGAAACAAATTTCATGTTTCCTTATAGGCAAAAAGTTTGTAATCATTAATCAAGAGCACAGGTGGTTCAGTGTATACGCGGCAGCCTCGAATGTTTGTGTACGGGGGTTCGAATCCCACTGCCGTCAAAAAGTTTTTGCAATTTATGCGACATACGGCACAGATTTTTTCTCCAAAACTAATGATAGACGAAAATTTTTCATGTAATTTTAAGAGGGATGCTTTTACAACTTTTTATCATTCGCTATAAAAAATGTCGGTCTGGTGAGATCGAACCCGTGCCAATAACATAAATGCCCAGCATCCTAGCCATTAGGCCATGCGCGCCCAGCTTTTTGAAAGCTCACCATGAAACAAAAATGAAAGAATTTAGACAGATCATCTATCGAAATTGATTAGACTACTATCCTTAAAATGAAAACCATCGAACTTTATGGAGTGACAGATACCCTTCCAGAAGATATGGGAATGGTAACTAAAAATTTTTTAAATAAAGCTTCCGACAGAAATGAAAATTGACGTCTGGTCCTAGTTTTTGAAATATAAGAAAATTTTAAGAACTTGTTAATAAATTGAAAAACTAAACTCCTAGCCACTTGATCATGGGGGCGTTTATACAACTGACGCTAAAGCTAACGCTAATAGATGTAGCTAACGCTAAAAGCTGTAGATAACACTAATAGCTGTAGTTAGATGCACAACTGCCACTATTAGCTATAACTAAAAGCTGCAACGCTAATAGCTGTAGCTAACGCTTCGCGCATCATATTTCAACAAAAGTTTATTTTTTGGATTGGAATTACAAAGACTTTAGAAAATTTTCGATTTGCTCGATATCACTTTTGATTCGGTTTGTGTGAGTAAGGCTCTCGTAGCTGTAGCTAGTATGCACAACTACCACTATTAGCGTTAGCTACAGCTAGAAACTTTAACACTAATAGCTGTAGCTAACACTAAAAGCTGTAACTAACGCTAATAGCTGCAGCTAACGCTAATAGCTGTAGCTAGTATGCACAACTACAGCTATTGCGTTAGCTACAGCTAAAAGCTGCAACGCTAATAGCTGTAGCTAACGCTAAAGGCTGTAACTAACGCTAATAGCTGCAGCTAACGCTAATAGCTGTAGCTAGTATGCACAACTACAGCTATTAGCGTTAGCTACAGCTAAAAGCTGCAACGCTAATAGCTGTAGCTAACGCTAAAGGCTGTAACTAACGCTAATAGCTGCAGTTAGCGCTAATAGTTGTAGCTAGTATGCATAACTACCGCTATTAGCGTTAGCTACAACTAAAAGCTGCAACACTAATAGCTGCAGCTAACGCTAATAGCTGTAGCTAGTATGCACAACTACCGCTAGTAGCGTTAGCTACAGCTAAAACCTGCAACGCTAAAAGCTGTAGCTAACGCTAATAACTGTAACTAACGCTAATAGCTGTAGCTAACGCTAATAGCTGTAGCTAATGCTTTGCGCATCATAGGCATTTCAACAAAAGTTTATTTTTGGATTGAAATTACAATGATTTTAAAAAATTTTCAATTTGCTCGATATCACTCTTGATTCGGTTTGTGCGAGTAAGGCTCCCGTAGCTGTAGCTAGTACGCACAACTACCGCTATTAGCGTTAGCTACGGCTAATAACGTTAGCACTAGCTTTATCGACGGTTGTGCATACGGCCCCATATAACCAATTTCTTCTGTAGAAAAAGTGAAAATAATCTCTTTTTATAGTATGCACATGCTCTGAAAAATGCAGTAGAAGTGTTTGAAGAAGCGATGGAAATTTTCAACGACCCAAAATTTGAGACCAAAGATGATTGGAAAAAGGAAGTTCAAGGAGAAAGTGCATCAGTTTATTCCAAACATATCAAGTCTGGAAAAGCGTTTGCCTTGCGAGTATGTAATGAGTACAGGAATTCACTAGTAGATCCCCCTACCCACCTATGAAAATTGGTGTGTAAGCCAAAAAAATTTCATGATGGATCCCTCAAAAAATTCGTTTTCATTTTTATCAATAATTCTCTCTTCTAGGGCGAAATCCCCTGGCACATCGAAGATGTTTTTGAATCCAATTGGAGTGACGTTGAAGCAATGCCCGAATGGAATAGCAATATAGCTTTTTCGAGAAAAGTTCTCAGACCCACACCTAATATGGATATTGTCCATGTAAGCTAAAAAGAAATTTCATTTTTCAAAAAAATTCTCAAAAATTTTAGTATGCCAACAATGAAGTCTTAATAGTAAAAAGTAGAGATTTTGTTGTTTCTCGACTAAAAAGAGAAATTAATGGCAAAAGATATTGCATTGCAAGAAGTATTGAAATTCCTGAGCTGCCGGAGACTAAAGAACGGGTTAGGTAAGATATATAACATCGAAAAAGTGTTACACAAGTTACAGGGTGAGGCACAAAAAAGTGCATTTTTGTGATTTTTGGGACCGAAAACTTTTTTTGGGACTGGAAATTTTTTTTCTAAAAATGACAATATGGGGATAATTTTAAGCGGGAAATCGATTACGCACATCTTCTAAACATGAAAAAATTATCTTGATCCTGATTCAGGGAATGGATTTCGAGTATTGAAGCGAAAATTGACACCCAATTTTTGACGAATTTTTCGATTTTTGATCAATTTTTAACGAATTTTTCAATTTTTGATGCATTTTTCGATTTTCGAAAAGTTTACTTACTCTTTTCGCCCGTACACCAACTCTATTCCCTAAATCAGGGTCAAGGAAGCGTTTTCATTCTTCGGGGAATGCGCGCAATCGATTCCCCGCATAAAATACCCCTATATAGGTCATTTTTAGAAAAAAATTTTCCGGTCCCAAAAAACTTTTTAGGCCCCAAAAATCACAAAAATGTTTTTTTTGCCTCACCCTGTATTCCTGCTTATCCGATTTTGAAAATTTTTGAAAAAATGGCATTTTTTCCGCCAAATGTCTATGGAAAATATAAAGGCTTAGGCTTAAGCTTAGGCTTAGGCTTAAGCTTAGGCTTAGGCTTAAGCTTAGGCTTAGGCTTAAGCTTAGGCTTAGGCTTAGGCTTAAGCTTAGGCTTAAGCTTGGGCTTAGGCCTAGGCTTAAGCCTAGGCCTAAGCCTTTAGAGGATATTTTTCCATAAAATTACTTCAAAAAAAGTATCAGTTTTTGGAATCCTGTTGATTGCGCCTCCCCAAGGAGAAGAGTTCCAAAATTTTTGTACAGTTAAAAAAATACAAAAATAATTTCCAGAGGCATAGTACATTTGGGTGCTGGTCGATTCGTTCCACATCCAACCAAGGAAAATGCTACTTGCATTGACCTAATTTTATGCATGGACCTCAAAGGTATGCTGCCGAAGACGATTGTCAACACGGTAAATTTTTCCAAATAAATTTCGATTTTTTAAACTCTTTTTCAATTTTTAGGTAATGGCGAGGCTCATGGAGAAAGACTATGAACAACAATTACGATACTTTGAACGGGTACGAGATCAAAAATTGGGTAAAGAAGATGCCAATAATGGAGCTTAAAAAAAACGTTTTCCTATATATTTTTTGTAAAATTTTTAATAAAAATGTTTTAAAACTTTTTAGACAGATTGACTTTTACTCCTTGACACAGTTTTCAGGCGAAAATTCGAATTTTGCTTCATTTTCGTTTCAATATACCAACTCCTCTCCCTGAATCAGGTTCAGGGCAGCATTTTACACGCAATCGATTCCCCCGCAAAACCTATATACAGTCGGTTTCATTTTCGCTTCAATACAACCACCAAGCTTTTTTTTGCGAAAAATGTTTTTATAATATTTGACAAATCGTTTCAATAAACAAAATTTAATTGACCCAAGCAACAAACACGATTGGGGTCAATCCCTTTCGCTTCAATACACAATCACATTTGAAAATTTTGAACAAAATTTCAAACGCAATTATCTCGAAAAGGGCTAAACTTTCAAGGGGTGCCGCAAAAACAAAAAATAATCATCAAAAATTTCTCAAACATTTGAGATCCGCTCAACAGTTCAGTGATCCTTTAATCTTTTTTTAATTTTTCGCTACCATAGACTACACTACAATGTTTGACGAACATTGAAGCCTATCACACATTTTTTTCTCGAGTTTCTGTTTTTTATCAGAAACCAACTCAAGCAAAAAATCAATAAAATTCATAAGTGTGGACAGATGAAATTTTATTGCAAAAAGAGTATAGTCTATACTGATTTTTTTATTTGTATGAATGTATGATGATTAAAGCATTCAGCAGACTATAATCTTCATACTTTATACGAAGCATGGGTACGAGGACAAATCCGATTTTTGTCCTCGCCCTGATAAGGTTATATTATATATAACGCTGTCCACTATATACCGGTATTATAACATTCATTTTGCAAGTTATTACTATTCTTTTTCTCAATTAAAATGACATCGGTTGAACTTCATGGAGTCAAAGACGCCCTATCTCCTGAACATGAAAAGGTAATCTTGTTACCCTTTGTTGTAGTTGGCACTACTACAAGGTCGAAATTCAATACTAGTCATTCAGTGACCACCATAGTGTAGTGGTTCGGTGCGCTGCCAAGGCTACGGCATCACCGACACTAGCAAGGGTTCAGTTCCCCCATTTCATCCAAAAGATTTTTGAGTAATCTTGTTACCCTTGGTTGGCACTACTACAAGGTCGAAATTCAATACTAGTCATTCAGTGACCACCATGGTGTGGTGGTCCGGTGCGCTGCTAAGGCTACGGCATCACCGACACTAACAAAGGTTCAGTTCCCCTTTGTGTCTCAAAAATTTTTTCTTAGCTGGAGTTTGGCAACTGCGTTTGTACTGAAAAAGTTTTGAAGTGGTTCACTTCAAAACTTTTTCAGTATGGCCTTAGTTTGTACTCATCAAGCTGAAGGATCACAATACCCTGTTAGAAATCTTGTAAATTTTAACCTTGTTATGATCCCCGACCTATCACAGGCTTCTGCAAAATCTCTTGAACGCAAGGCGGAACAGAGCTGCATAAGTTACAAAAGAAGTTGACAAAGTTTGTCCCCGTCCAGAAATGGTTAGTTCATTTTCGCTTCAATACACGCATTTACTTCAATACACCCTGAAAATGGTTCCCTGACCCTGATTCAGGAAAATCGATGTGTGTATTGAAGCGAAAATGAACTAACTTTTCCCTGAATCAGAATCAGGAAAGCATTTTCAGGGTTGCGCGCAATCAATAAATACCCCTATAGGGATCATTTGTAGAAAAAAAACTTTTTCGGGCACAAAATCATAAAAATCCACTTTTTTAAACACCCTGTAAAAAAATTCTAGTACTCAACCGCATTGAAAACAGTTTCGGAAGCTTTCAATGAAGCTATAGAATTTTTCAACGACTCCAAATTTGATTCAAAAGAAGATTGGAAAAAGGAGGCTCAAAATGAAGGAAGTACTGTCTATTCCAAACAAATCAAGCAAGGAAAAGCCTTTGTTTTGACTGTAAATTTTTTTAACTATTATAAACTCTGGGAGCTACTACACAAAAAAGCCTGAAACTTAAGCCTAAACTTAAGCCTACACCTAAGCCTAAACTTAAGCCTACACCTAAGCATAAGCTTAAGCCTAAGTTTAAGCCTAAGCACAAGCCTAAGCACAAGCCTAAGCATAAGCCTAAGCATTTTTTAACAAATTTTTTGACGAAAATTAGTCAAAAATGACCAAAAAAGTCGAAAATTTTGCTAAAAATTATAAATTTTGACAAAAATTAGTAGAAAAAATTGACATTTTTTGTTAAAAATTGCAATTTTTGTTGAAAAAATGGCAAATTTTGGACATTTTTTGGTGAAAAAATTTTTGAGCAAAAAGATAAGGGGGATCATTAGGAAAATTTTTATTCATTTGACCATAAGCGCTCAGCTTTTTGGAACTCGCCATGTTACAGAGTTGAGCAAACCATGGTTGATGTTCAAAATAATCTGTATCAAAAATTTTCCTAGGGTGAACTCCCGGGTAATTGGGAGGACGTGCTGAAATCTCAATGGACTGAAGTCAATGGAATGTCCACTTGGAACGATAATGTGGTCTTTTCCAAAGTAGCTCATACTCTAACCGAAAATGTTGATATTGTCCATGTAATTTTTCATTTTTTAAAATTTATTGCAAACTAAACAAGTTTAGTATGCCAATGCCGACGTGATGGTAGTCAAAAGTCGAGATTATGTCGTCGCTCGCATGAAGCGTATCATCGATGGAAATGGTTATCTTGTCGCAAGAAGTATAGAATTATCCGAACTACCTGAAACAAAGGGTCATGTTCGAGGTCATATCCATATTGGTGCCGGCCGGATGGCCCCACATCCCACCAAACAAGACACGACTGTTATTGATTATATTATGTGTATCGATCTTAAAGGGTTGATCCCGAAAAGCATTGTGAACAGTGTAGGTTTTATGATGTAGATATAACATAAATGTCAAGAAATTGAAGATTTTGATGTGGAATATTAAAGGTCCAGTGCGACGAAGACTCTAACCGGGGAAATTTTTTTAAAAACAGCGCCAAATGACAGTTTATGATGAGTCTATAAAAAAGCTACAAAAAATTTCTCCAACCGTCAAGTACTTTTTGAGAAAAATCACCCCAAAGATCACGATTTTCATACATTTTCTCTTTAATTTAATAGCACTGATTATGTTGTTAGCATAGTCTAGTGGCTAAGCATGTACACTTTCATTTTTAATGTCCGGGTTCAATCCCCATCGGGAGAAAATCTTTTTTGCACTTTCTTTTGCAAGAAGTCCAATGCTTTTGCAAGAAGTCCACTGTATATGTCCAAACTCGAAATTGACTTCACTTTTACAATGAAATCGTATATAAACTTTCATTTGGCGCTGTTTTTAAAAAAATTTTCCCGGTTAGAGTCTTCGTCGCACTGGACCTTTAAAGGGGGGTCCAACTTACGGCCGAGTAGAAAATTTTCAACATTTTTTTAACAAGTGAACCTTTAGGGGTAATTTTATTCGAGGAATCGATTGCGCGCATCACAAAATTCTGAAAAAATTTTCCGGGTGCTGGGGTTAAAACTCATCACACCGAATTTTGACGCAATTTTTTCCATTTTTTGACACCCAGAAAAAAGTTTTCAGAATTTTTCGATTCGCGCAATCGATTCCTCGCATAAAATTACCCCTAAAGGGTCACTTGTTAAAAAAATTTTCTACCCGGACGTAAGTTGGATCCCCATTTAAGTCTAAGCTTAAGCCTAAACCTAAGCTTAAGCCTAAGCTTAAGCCTAAGCTTAAGCCTAAGCTTAAGCCTAAGCTTAAGCCTAAGCTTAAGCCTAAGCCTAAACTCAAGCCTGAGCCTAGGCCTAAGCTTAAGCCTAAGCCTGAATCTAAGCTTAAGCCTAAGCCTAAACTTAAACCTAAGCATAAGCCTAAACCTAAGCTTAAGACGAATCTTAAGCCTAAGCTTAAGCCTAAGCTTAAACCTAAGCCTAAACCTAAGCTTAAGACTAAGTTTAAGCCGAAGCTTAAGCCTAAATTAAGCCTAAGCTTAAGCCTAAACCTAAGCCTAAGCTTATGCCTAAGCTTAAGCCTAAGCCTCATCAATTTTTAGGCGATGGCAAAAATGATGCAGAAAGACTATGAACAAACCAAACTTCATTATCAAAAAAGAGCAAATTAAAAAATCGCTATATTGTTTTATTTCATGTTAATAAATTTTTTAAATTTTATATTGAGCTGTTCAATATCTGGAGTGCTATTGAATGTTACGAAATGACTCATTAGTGAATTTCTAGACGAGAATCAATTGTATGCATTGAAGAATATTGAAAACGCTTCCCTTACCCTGATTCAGGAAAGAAGTGTATTGAAGCGAAAATGTTTAAAATGCGAAGTTTCGTCAGACAACTGATTGTCTATAGGCTTTTCTAGGCGGAAATCGAAAGCACGTATTGCCGAACTGAGAAAACGCTTCCAAAAACCTGACTCAGGTTTAGGAAAGAAAAAAATGAGAGAAATTATAGGGAAAATTTTCTAGCTAAAATGAATATCACCATCATTTTCAGCATAATCGATAACGCTTCAACGACATATATATTGTAGAAACTCGAAAAAATGAAATTTTTTCAATTTTTAGGGATAACCTCCTATTTTACATGAATCAGAATTTTTGTTTTAATAACCCAAAACAATGTTCAAATTGGATAATTTTGGTATCATTTTGTTCGTCTCATTTAGCTATAAAAAATTTCTACAATGTTCATTTGTATGAAAATTTAAAAAATCGATCAAAAAATTCAAAAAAGTTTGTGTATTACAACGAAAACATGTACACTAATTCAAAATTTCAAACGCAATTATCTCGAAAACTACAATGATTCAGCACATGTCGTAAAAACAAAAAATGCTCCATTTTTCATGAACTTTCCGAATATCAACAAAAAATGGCAAATTTTTTTCCACTGAACTGGTCCTTGAATAAGATAGCCTTGACTCTTGTTTTTATGTGCATTGAACTTTGCTCTCTTCAAACCATATGCTCTTATATATTGGTAGCTAATTTTTCAGTTTTTCATCAGCTGAGCGAGGTCTCCAAGGCAGTCAAGTAGTCGTTGTCAAGCGCAACCATCGACTTGTTTTTGGAATCTTATTGAAGAAGCGTTTGAGATTATAGGGTTTTATTTCTTTTCGCAATGAGCAACATATTTTCGTGCTCAAATATTCGTATCTTTCTGGCATTTCGATAATCAACGTGAAACGGTCTGTGTATTGAAACGAAAACTTGAATTTGAATTCCTGAAGGAATTTTTGAAAAATTCCACCGTCAATCGATAGGGTACATCGAAAAACGGTAGGATCCAAATTTTCGTGAAAAACACATGCTTCATTTTTGAGGAAATTTAGTTCTAAATTTCGATCAATTTATGCAATTTTCGATCATTTGTTATCAAACTTTGAACTAAATTTCCTCAAAAACGAAGAGATTTGTTTTTCACGAAAATGAGGATACTACCGTTTTTTCGATGCGCGCTCTATCGATTGGCGGTGGAATTTTTCAAAAATTCCTTCATGAATTCGTCTCGACCTCGTTTGAATTAGTTGGAGTATTGACACGAAAACCCTGAATTTCTCGGCTTTCCGCCACTATTACATACAAACAATTTGATATTTTTTTGATCTTTTAATAAATATTTTTAGATGCTTATTTTATTTTGCCTTAAAAATGCCTCCGGATTTAGTGGTTTGTCCGTTTTGTGATCGCCTCTACTCTCACTATTCTCTGCAACTTCATATAAATAAATGCTTCGATAATCCACTTAGGGTAGTTGCTTCGGAGACGAAGAGTGCTTCAGCTGATAAAAATAATAGAAGAAAATCATTAAGTGATGAAAATAAGCTTAAGCCTTTGAAACGGAGTCGATCGGCGCATAGTGGTTTGCAGGTATGCAGGTTGATCCAAAAGTTTTGAGATTTTTACATGAATTTTGGGCTCGAAATTTTTCTAAAAACGATTCCTATAGGGGTAATTTTATGCGGAGAATCGATTGCGCGCATTCCTGAAGCGTGAAAACTCTTCCCCGATCCTGATTCAGGGAAGCGGATGGGTTATTGAAGCGAAAATGAATTAAAATTCTAATTTTTGCCGGAAAATCGGCTATTTAGGGGCTTTTCTAGGCGAGGAATCGATTGCGCGCACTTTCGTCAGGGAAGAGTTTTCAGGCATGAAAAAATTATTGGGCCATTTTTGGGGTTATGTAAGGAAAATGACCCATAGGAAATTTCGTAGCAAAAAATTGAGCTCGGATTCGTGTTTTCCTCTCGAAAAATACCCTATATACATTGTATTTCGAGCACGGAGATAAATTGTTCATTTGTTCGACAAATGAGACAAATCGTCATCATGAATGAAGAATTTATGTTTGTGCTCAAAATTCGCATATTTCTGGCCGGAGACCAGGATTGTCACTTTTTGTAACTTGTGCATCCCTATTTTCTTAACATTACATAATCTTTAGCATCGCCCAAAAACTCATACCATAGTCAATTCTTCAAACAACACCAAACGAATCTGCTATATTTGTGGTCAGCATCAAACCTCCGACAAACTTCACCAGCACGAGAAAACATGCAAAAAAGAATGGTATAAAACCCGCGACCAGCTACCCTCACACATCCGAACAAGGTCTCCGAAAAGAATGCAAATCCCGAGCGTGGATGGAACCAAAAATATTGACCGATTGAACAAATATGCTCAAGAAAGTGCCGACCGAGCTCAAAAGGCTAGGTGTACAAGATGTTCGCTAAGGTTGCTGTTTGAAGACGCCTTAGCGCATCGTTGCAGTAGATTTGAACCTAATGTAGAATTTTATTTTTGAGATGAAAAAAGAGAGAGCGAAAGTGGGTGTGGCACACGGGTTTGACAGTCAAACTTAGCCATGATCGGCTCTATACTTTTTTGGTTCAAGTAGTCGAGTGCTGAATATAAAGACCGAAAATGGGCCCCCTAATTTTCGGACTTTTTTTTATTTTGAAGCGTGCAACGGCATTTGTATTGTCCTCCACACCAAGAAAAACAATGAAAATTTTTTGGGTAGGTCAATTCGCTCTTTTTTCTGACTAAAATTTAATATTTTTGTATATATTGCATTTATTAATTATTATTTGGATAAAAGTCTATTAATAATATCGTCCAATGCCATTTCTAAAGCTTCATTGGTGCCTTTCATGCGAGATACCACCTGTCTAGCCCACTCGGCATACTCTTTGACACGTCGCTTGTCCCAACCAATCGGAGTTGCTCGCTCCAAGTCGCGTAAATTGTATAGCTTATCAGCTAATTTGACAAGTTTGGTCTTGTGCGAATGTTCAGCCGCGTGGTCGATTTGGAGTTGTTTGCGGGTATCTTTTGGAAGAGATTTGTCATCGGTGCATCCTTTGACGATATCATAGACCTAAATGGCAAAAAATGATCACAAATTGTCTTAGAGGCCAAGATAGAGAGATGCGAAAATTTTCATGGAAATTGGGCAACTTTAAAGCGGGATTCGAACCCTAACCTATAAACTGCAAATCTGTCACTTTAGCCATTCGGACATGGGCTCGGGATGGAAAACCCTATGTTATGGTATTCACAGTGGCGGTCCTAGAGTTCAGGAATGGGGGGGGGAGAATCCCTAAGAAAAAATTTTAATGAAAAAATTGAATTTTTTAAGGAAAAAATTGATAAAAAATGTTTAAAAATGGGTAAATTTTTGTCAAAAATTGATATTTTTGTTTCTGGAATAGGCCCATTTTCTGTTAATTTTCTTATTTTGTACTATTTTTCATACCTCTTGGCCAAATTCCTGTTGGATTTCTTCAAACGTAGTTTTAGTGTCCTCCACAGTGTCATGCAAAATGGCAGCTGCCAAAGTTGCACCATCATAAACTTTAGCTTCATTTGTCAAAATATATGCAACGCCTAAAAAAATGTTGTAAACAAATTAAGGACTTGTCTCAAGTTTGTCTTAAAGAACCATTGCCACAAAATAGATTTTTTAAAGTTTTTGCTTCAATAACCCAAAACCATTTTCAAAATGAATAATTTTATATTACTTTAAAAAAAGATATGTTACTTTTATTTCTGGGATCCGGAAATTTATTTTTCTAAAAATGAGCCCTCTAGAGGTAATTTTATGCGGGGAATCGAGTGCGCGCATTCCCGGAGTGTGAAAAACTTCATGAACCTGATTCAGGAAAAAATTGATTTTGAAGCGAAACTATTTTTTTCGCATTTTTTTAATCTGGAAATAACTCTTTCATGGGTAATTTTATGCGAGAAATCGATTGTACACATTATCGAAACATACAAACGATTCCCTGATACGAAAATGACAATTTTTACAAATAACTATTTTCCCTTCAAAACCAATTTTTCCCTGAATCAGATTCAGAGATGAGTTTTCACATTCCGGGAATGCGCGCAAAGCCCTCAGTTCGATTCTTATCTTTGAATCTGATTCATTGGTAAGCATCTTGCAATTTTCGACGAATTTCTCCTCTATATATTAAAATTTTCCAAAATTAATACATTATATATAGGGTGATATATTTCAAGGGGTAATTTTATATGGGAAATCGATTGCGCACATTTTCTACGCATGAAAAAATTATCTTGACCCTGATTCAGGGAATGGAGTTAATGTATTGACGCGAAAATTGACTCTCAATTTTTGACGAATTTTTCTATTTTTGATCAATTTTTCGATTTTTAATTTTTCCGATTTTCGAAAAATTTTCTTTTTTTGCCGTGTATTGACGCGAAAATCGATTTTCTCTTTTTCGAAACAAAATTTTCTTTCTTTTTTTTCCGTACACCAACTCCATTCCCTGAATCAGGGTCAAGATAATTTTTTCATGCTTGGAAAATGTGCGCAATCGATTCCCCGCATAAAATTTTTACCTCTAAAGAGCTCATTTTAGAAAGATAAATTTTCAGATCCCAAAAATAACAAAAAGCCACTTTTTTTGGGCCCACCCTGTATAAACTTACCTATAGGATGGTTGATATAAGGCGTTTGGCGAACATCTTTTCTCTTTTGAAATCTATGCCGTCTTGCAGCCAAATCAGCGGCTTTGATCACCAAAGCCATGTCTTCACAAGAATTGAGCATGAATCCTCCTTTTTCGCCATCCCCCTTTTTCCATGTGCCTTCGGGAAGATCCGGATAGAGTTTACTAGGGGATTCGTTCGAAGTAGAGCTTTCTTCATTCCCTTCTGACATATTTTAAACGAAACGTCAAAAATTATATGCAAAAAATAAAATCAATCCGAACGGAAAGGAAATTGGTCACTGACTAGCAAACAAGTTCTCTTGTCTATGTGTGTATCTACTTGTGTATGTATCCAGGTCAAGGCAGTTTTAGTGATGAAATTTGTCTTTTCTATGAAAACTATAAAATGCATAGTCAAGTTTTACACAAAAGAAGGTGAACAAAGCGTTTTTATTTTTTTATAAATTTTCATTAAAAAAATATACAAACAAAATTTTAACTTTACGAAAATTTTGAATATTTTATGACTTTGAGCTTTGGTAAAATTTTAGTCCGATTCAAAATTCTAAAACACCATATATAACGTTTTTCATGGCTTGCTTTACGAAAAATGTCGGCTATTTGGCGAAGTGGATAAGAAAGCCGTCCGTTCGATCTGGCAAGTTTAGCAACGTTGGGCCCGCAGGTTCGATCTGAAAATTTTGATCTACAAAAAACTTTTCTTACAGCAAAAAATTTTTTGCTCCATTCTTTGTAAGAAAAGCTTTTTGTATATCGGATCGACCTGCGAACCCAGCGTTGCTTAACTTACCAGATCGGACGGGCGGCAGTGCCGTATTCAGGATTTTTTTTAGGGGGGGGGGATAAAAAAATTTTTGGGCAAAATCATAAGGGGGGACCCTTATGATTTTTTCGACTTTTGAAAATTTTAGGGGGGTAATTACCCCCTAACCTCTCTTCCTGGATATGGCACTGACGGGCGACTTTCTTATCCACTTCGCCAAGTAGCCGACATTTTTCGTAAAACGTTATATGTCCATGAAAAACGTTATATGTCATAAATACTCAAATTTAAAAAACAATATTGAATAAAAAACAAAACAAGGGACAAGTGATTCGCCATCTCAACCCTAGACAACAATTTTTTATTTAAAAAATTATTTTTTTGAAAAAGTTGTGTCTAGGGCCAAGAAAATATTAAAAAATACTATGCTAGAAGCAAAGAGGCACCGGAAACAAGTATTAAAGCAAAATTAGAAAAAATAGAAATGATGAGCTAAGAGCACAAAAATTTGTTAGGACGACTGATCATGAGCAATTTGAATTGAACCAGTCCATTCGGAAAGAAGCACTATGAAAAAGTTATATATTCGGAAAGTTCATGAAAAATGGAGCATTTTTTGTTTTTACGGCATGTTCTGAACCGTTGTAGTTTTTGAGATAATCGCGTTTGAAGTTGGCGATTTTTGAAATTTTGTGTATTACAACGAAAACATGAACGCAGTGAAAATTTGTTCCTGAATCAATAAAAATTGTGTATTGATGCGAAAATTTGAAATTTTTTTGTTTTTCATCGACTTACGAAAAGAGCCAACAAAATTTTGAAAAACCATTTTTTACGAATTTTTCAATTGTTGAATTTTCAATTTTGAATGTGACTAGCACACACACATGCGTTCATGTTTCCGTTGTAATACACAGATTTCAAAAATAGCCAACTCAAAACGCGCAAAATGAAAACCATTGCAATGGGATGGGCTGCGTACAGAGAGCAGGGTCCCCCCATCCTTTGGGTGGGGGACCCTGCCCTCTTTGACTACACCACTACTTTGAATGACAAATACCCAACTTTTCATGTTGCAAAAAAACCCTTGAAGCAATAAAAATCTATATTTTAACCCGAAGTTTTTTCAAAAAATTTGAGCTTCACCACAATCGAAGACCCGTAGCGGAACCGTTTCTTATCATGGTATTCTTCTCGTCTGAATGCAAATCAGTGACGGATGAATTCACCGATGTCAGACTGAATGAGGATCGTTTCCCGTTTAGCAGTTGTTGTTGGGAATCGGAGGCAACTAAAACGGGTGGCACTGGAATTCCAAGTGGATTTGTCTTCACGTCTGGCAGAGCATCGAAGATTATGGAAGCGATGAATGTTGAAATATCTAAAAAAATTATGTTTAATCTGTTTCTGAGGGTAATCCAAAATTTTTGCAAGCCCATAGCGCAGTGGAAAAAAGGCGCCCGTCGATCTGGCAAGTTAAGCAACGTTGAAACAACCAGGTTTGATCCCCGCAGGGGTCGAAATTTTTTATTCTAGTGAATCATAAAAAGTTGTAAAAGCAAATCCAGAGTGGCCTTATTTGCTAACGAACACAAAAATTTTTGCCTAGAATTTTGAAAAATTTTTACGCTATTGGGGGGGGGGGAGGGGGTCATTCAAGTATTACTACTACTACGTCTACTTCTTCTATTACTACTACTCCTACTTCTACTAACACTACTACTACTTCTGCTTCTTCTACTACTACTAATTCTTCGTCTATTACTACTACTACTTCTTCTTCTTCTAATATTACTATTACATCCTCTTCTAATTCTTCTTCTATTACTATTACTACTTCTACTACTACTCCTTCTACTACTACTCATTCTACTACTACTCCTTCTACTTCTACTACTACCACCACCACTACTACTAATTCTTCTACTTCTACTATTTATACTACTTCTAATTCTTCTTCTATTACTACCACTACTTCTTCTACTACTACTCCTTCTACTTCTACTACTACCACCACCACCACTACTACTAATTCTTCTACTTCTTCTACTACTAGTTCTACTACTACTACTACTACTACTTCTTCTTCTTCTTCTTCTTCTTCTTCTTCTATTACTACTACTACTACTACTACTTCTTCTTCTTCTTCCACTTCTACTATATTACATAATCTTGTGGGGGAGGGAACTGTCGAAAGATTAAAAAGATTATGGGGGAGGCAATGGCGTAGCACCGACTGGACCAAGAGGGGCCATAGTCCTCTCCGAAATTCGAAATATGGAAAATTTTTCCTCTTAGTTCCCCCTATGTTTTGCCCAAAACTTTTGAAATTTTTTCAAAAATCCTAATGTCATCCCATTATGATTTTTCACGAAAAATCTTTATTTTTCATACTTCTTCAAAATTCTGGGATATTCTATTGTGGGTTATGCTGAATAACTTTCAAAAAAATGTTTTTGACAAAAAGTTGTCTAGCCATGGAATATACCAGATTTATTTTTGAGGTAAAATCAAATCGATTCAAGTGGGATTCGAACCCGAGACCATTAGACTCGAATCTGGAAGCACTACAACTGAACTAAGTTCACGTTAAAATTCGGATTTTTAATTTTGCTTATAATTTAACATGAACTTTGTTTATAAATAACAAATTTTTTTTGAAAGTTGTTCAGCATAACTCAAAATAATAAAATATCCCGAAATTTTGAAGAAGTATTCCCGTGTTAACATCCTTACCATTAAGATACGATAAAATAGGTATAGAAGTTTTTGGATAAACAAATAGGAAATAGAATGCGAACCCAATACAACATATAAAAATTCCCAATGAAGTAACAGCAAACTCTTGAAATATTGGTATAACCACTAACACTATATTGATTATTAAAAATAAGTAGATTCTAAATTTGTTTCTCTTTTTAAGGAATTTGATATTTCTCCTCCTTACATGCTAATCGGCACTCGAACCGCTTCGGGATGCACCGGAATCCCCTTATATCTGATCGTGAGTAGTGCGATGAGCGTAAAAATTCGCTGAGCCCAAAAGCCGAACATCACATATCCGATTAGTGCGTCTAAATCGCCAATAAAGGAAATTCCCATTGCCAACGCTGACTAAAAAATTTTTTTCTTCAAAAACAAAAATTCTTTTCATAAAAACCTGGGCAATAATGGCAACTCTTGGGCTGTCGGTAGCAAAATTAACACAACTAAAACATGATGGTAAATGGCCTTGCTTTGCGGCGGCATACATATATCTAAAAAATGTTTGAAAATTAAAAAAAATTTCTTCGTAGCTACTTCGGCTCTTATACCCCCATTGTGAACATGGTCTAAAATCGAAAAAAATTTATTTTTCGAAATTTTCTCAAAAATAACCCTATCCGGGGGTAATTTATGCGAGAAACACGTTGGCAATGTTATTTTTGTGTAAAAACACTTCTTCCATTTTTTAGGAAATCGAATTTTTTGCTCAAAATCGAAAATTTTTCCAAAATAAAAAAATTGCCCCGAATAGTGTCATTTTTGAGAAAATTTCAAAAAATTTTTTTCGATTTTAGACCAAGTTCAATGGGGTATAAGAGAAGCCGAAGTAGCTCCACTTTTTCTTACCGGCTACCAGAAAATAAGTTGGAGTTTAAAGAGCCGATTAGTAAGACACCGATTAAAAAGGGTATGGCGACGGAAAATTTCCCCATGGTTCGCTGACTGAAGAGCTAAAAATTTGGAATTTTAGGGGGTGGTGCAGATCGAAGCCTGATCTCGGTTGAAAAAAATTTTAAAAATGACTTATGCGGGGAATTGATTGCAACCATTTTCAAAGCGTGAAAATGCTTTTTGACCCTGATTCAGGCAATTTTAAGGCATTTTGCTATTTTATCCCTAGAAATTCATTTTTTAAAAATTTTTTCTGACTCGGGCCTCGATCCGCACCTCCTTTAAAGGACCAGTCCAGTAATTTACAACCATATGAAAAAATGATATATTCAGAAAGATCATGAAAAATGGAGCATTTTTTGTTTTTACGGCATGTTCTGAATCGTTGTAGTTTTCGAGATAAT
>OZJO01000922.1:0-18039 GCA_900406225.1 Acrobeloides nanus | reverse complement strand
TTTAAAAGATTGATGCAAAAATCGATTTTTCCGCAAAAAATTCAAAAAAGTTTGTGTATTACAACGAAGAGCTTGTACACAAATTTTCAAACGCAATTATCTCGAAAACTACAACGATTCAGAACATGCTGTAAAAACAAAAAATGTTCCATTTTTCATGATCTTTTCGAATTTATCATTTTTTCATATGGTTGTAAATTATTGGACTGGTTCTTTAAAGGGGGAGTAACAGTTATGGCCTAACCCAAGAATCGAAAAATTGATCAAAATAGAAAAATTCATCAAAATTTGATTTTTGTTGTTGTTGAAAATGCTTGTTTTAGGCTGAAAATGCTCACAGAATGACGATTTTTAGGCAAAAATGGTAAATTTTTTCATGAAAAAAGCAAATATTGAATATTTTTAGTAAAATTTGATTTTAAAAAATTACTGCAGCAACAGCATTTGACGACTTCATAGTTTCGACGTCTAAAACTGCGAAAAATGATATATTTAGACAAACATAAACAAGAGTTACTACGGCTATTCCAGATAGTAATGCTGCTGGAACGTTTCTAAAAATGGAAAATACTTCATCTAGTCAACAAATGGTTAATACCGTCTAGGGTTAGTAATCTCGCCAGCGCCATAGTTCAAAATATCCCATCCTGAGTAGGCCCATAGGCCACCATAGAAGCCCATGACTAAACGGCCCAAATCATAATTACTATGTTTCATGGGCTCTTCGAGACTTTCATTCCAACCTGAAATTTGGAAAAGTTATTTGTTGGAGTTAGGTACCGGAACTTGTATTCGGACAACAAAAAAGGTCGACAAAAAAATTTCCCAAAAAACTCATGTAAAATTATAAGCAAAATTTAAAAATCCGAATTTCAACGTGAAATTGGCTCAGTGGTAATGCTCCCTAATTCGAGTCCAAAGGTCTCAGGTTCGAATCCCACCTGCGTTGATTTGATTTTGCCTCAAAAAGTATTATTTTTTTGAACAACATATTTGAAAATTCGTGAAAATTTTCATTTGTTCATTGAAAATGAATTGGATGACTCCTCCTAGACCCATCTAAAACAAACCTTTGAAAAAATAAAAATACATCCCAACCAGAATAATCAATCCACATGCCAATAGTTTTGCCAATGTCGCCAAAATTTGAAATCTGGCAGCAAATTTACTCAAGGCAAACAAGTTCATCCATGTCACCAACCCTAAATTTTTTTGTCAATTTTTCAGAAATCCAAAATTTGTTCATACATAAAAGTACGAAGCCAAATAATTTTTGCGCTGTGGGCACCAGATCTTCGTCTATATCGTAATATTGTCGTAGACCTTCTAATAAATATTGGCCAAATGTTTCGGACATGATAGCTATAGTGGCTGGATAGGTCATTAGAACACTGACCCACATGAAAGAAAAGGCTATGGAGTACCATTTTACATAGCATATATAGGCAAAATCACAACCTGCTTCACGAATACTAGTACCCAATTCTATATAGCATAAGGAGCCTAAAAATACAAATATGTGGTAATGTTCGTTTCTGCGGCTGAGTAGATCGAGAGGTAAAAGATTTGGGCTTAGGCTTAGTCTTAGGCCTAGGCTTAGTCTTAGGCCTAGACTTACGCTTAGTTTTAAACTTTGGTCTAAGTCTAGGCTTAGACTTAGGTTTTGGTCTAGGCCAAGGCTTAGGCTTAGGCCTAGGCTTATGCTTAGGCTTATAATTGTCTTGGTTATATAGTTAATTAATGAAATATTATTATTTGAGGAGATATGTTATTTCTTTGAGGAGATAAAATATTTATTTGAGTAGATAAAATATTTATCTGAGTATATTTAGGCTTAGGCTTAGCCATAGGCTTAGACCTAGCCTTAGGCTTAACCTTGGGCTTAGCCTTAGGCTTAGACTTAGCCTTAGTCTAAGGCTTAGGCTCAGCCTTAGGCTTAGACTTAGGCTTAGCCTTAGGCTTAGACTTAGGCCTAGCCTTAGGCTTACCCTTGGTTTAGCCTTAGGCTTAGTCTTGGGCTTAGGCTTAGACTTAGGCTTAGCTTTGGGCTTAGGCCCATCCTTAGGCTTAGGTTTAGCCTTAGGCTTATCCTTTGTCTACTCAAATAAATATATCCAAATAAATATTTTATCTCCTCAAATAAATAGGTTCCGTTAATTAATACTTACCTAAAGTAGCAATAAATGCACATAGAACCCATATAATAAGTGATAGTCCGGGTGAGTCAACATGCCTCAATATTGACGAGGGTGTTATAAATATTCCCGAGCCTATAATATTGCCTATGACATAAGAAGTAGCACCAAAGTAACCCATTTTGTGGTGTTCGTCCATCGCGAAGGAGAGCACCTAAATGAATAAATGTGAGTGGGAAATGTGATAAGCATGAAAAAGTGCCAAAATCAGCATGATGCAATCTTATCTTTGTTTTGGCATACATGTTTATGATCAAAATAGGTATTTTTCAAAAGAAAAGTCGAAAATATGACACAGAAAATCATTATAATTTGATTTTGACATTGATTTCTGGGTGTTTTGAAACAAATCGAAAAAGATGAAGCCTAAGCCCAAGATTAAGCTTAAGCCCAAGCCTAAGCTCAAGATTAAGCCTAAGCCCAAGCTCAAGTCTAAGCCTAAGCCCAAGATTAAGCTTAAACCTAAGCCCAAGCGTAAGCCTAAGCCTTGCCTAAGTCCAAGCATAAGATTACACTTAAGCCTAAGCCAAGCCTAAGCCTAAGCCCAAGCTCAAGTCTAAGCCTAAGCCCAAGATTAAGCCTAAGCCCAAGCGTAAGCCTAAGCCCAAGCGTAAGCCTAAAGCTTAAGCCTAAGCCCANTAAGCCCAACCCCAAGCCTAATTGAAAATTTTGTGAAAAATGTAAATGAAAAATACAACCACCTCAATTTTTTCATTTTTTTCAAATATACGAGCTAAATTTTTATGCAAAGAATTCCAAAAATTCTTCCCGCCTTTTAAATTTTATATACCAACTACTTAAATTTACTCCCATTAAAAATATTTAAAAATCATCCCATCCGGAAACTGGAAAAATGAAAAACGCATCATTTTCTCATCCGAGAAATAAGTGTAAGGGAGAACCTGGAGCAAGACCAACGAAGAGACGAACGTCAGTCATTCAGTCAAGGCCAAAGCGGCTTTCGGCTTCTCTCTCGCTTGACGGAAAATTATTAAGAAACACAAGCTGTGTGAACTCGAAGCACTCACTCGCATCATGTCTAGCTGCCGAGACTCACAAAGCGTGTGGCAAAAATTTACCCATCCGACATACACACTCTGTACTACTTTACTCGTTAAGTTGCCGACTTTTTCTCACTTATTCAAGCAAGTTGTATTAGTTTTTTTGCTGGTGGGGCCAGGAAAAAATTTCAGAAATCGGTATGGCTTGGGTGGACCCGCCGGCCTCAAATGACAAAAATATGCTCAGCAATTCTTTGGATGCTCAATGATCACATGGAAGGAAATTTGGATGCGAGTTTTTTTAAATGACGAACGAATAAGTCTTAATGCATATTCGAATGAAATTGCTTGGTGATGAAATGAATAAGATATCAAATTTATGGCTTATTTTGCTCATTTTTGAACGGATCAATAGTTGTTTTAACAATTATTAAAAAAAGTTATTAGATGATAAAGGACTTTGGCAAAGGCCTAGATCTAAGCCTAGGCTTGGGCTTATGCTTAGGCCAAGGCTTAGGTTTAGGCTTAGGACTAGGCTTAGACCAAGGCTTAGGCTTGAGCTTGGGCTTAGGTTTAGGCTTAGGACTAGGCTTGGGCTTAGGCGTAGGTCTAGGCTTAGGCTTAGGCCAAGGCTTAGGCTTAGGCCTAGACCTAAGCCTAGGCTTGGGCTTAGGTCTAGGCTTAGGCTTGGGCTTAGGCGTAGGTCTAGCTTAGGCTTAAGCCTAGGCTTAGGCCAAGATTTAGGCTTAGGCCTAGACCTGAGCCTAGGCTTGGGCTTAGGTCTAGGCTTAGGCTTGGGCTTAGGCATAGGTCTAGGCTTAGGCCTAAACCTAAGCCTAGGCTTGGGCTTAGGTCTAGGCTTAAGATTGGGCTTAGGCGTAGGTCTAGCTTAGGCTTAAGCCTAGGCTTAGGCCAAGATTTAGGCTTAGGCCTAGACCTGAGCCTAGGCTTGGGCTTAGGTCTAGGCTTAGGCTTGGGCTTAGGCATAGGTCTAGGCTTAGGCCTAAACCTAAGCCTAGGCTTGGGCTTAGGTCTAGGCTTAAGATTGGGCTTAGGCGTAGGTCTAGGCTTAGGCCTAGGCTTGGGCTTAGGCGTAATTTTAGGCTTGGGCTTTGTTCCTAGGTTGTTTCCACGCCTAATCAAAGTCATATGCTTACACACAAATTTGTTTACATACATCATACATCAATATCTTTCAATTTTTTATCAACTTTAGCCGAATCGAACTTTGCCTATGTCAAATTTTGATCAACAAAATCATTCTTGGATATCTCCCACGCCTAATCAAAGTCATATGTTTACACACAAATTTAGATAAATTTATGTGTTTTTGATGCCTAGCAAAGCACTATTTTAAGTACCATCTCTTTTTTATTTTTGTTGCAGAGAGATTAATTTTTTCGCAAAACAAATAAGAAAATTTTTTCCAGCCAAAGATTATGAATAATCCCTCTAATTTTGAGTTTTTGAATGAGCCTCTTTTCCTCGCTCTTTTTAAACCTAGTTTATTCTTAGAGGTTGTTATAGAAACAAAAAGTATTTTGTTTGAAAAAAATTAAATAGAAAGTTCACCTATTAGACAATATAGAATGTACTTGCAGTTGGAATAATATAAGAGGGACAAATTTCTCGTTTTCTCAGGATTTTGTTGATACGAGAGAAAGTGTTCTCAGTTAACACCTTGCACACTTTGGTTTCATAAAGTGTAATGTCCGGATAAAAGAATGAGCTATACTCCGTTTTCCGAGCATCGTTAAAAAAGTGGGTACGCCATTATGAATTGGATAAGGAAGCCGCCCGTCCGATCTGGCAAGTTAAGCAACGTTAGGTCCGCAGATTTGATCCCACTAGGGCAAAAATTTCTTTTACAAACAATGGAGCAAAAATTTTTTGCTCCATTTTTTGTAAAAAGTTTTTTAAACAAAATTGTTCACCTTATCGGGATCGTAACTGCGGGCCCAACGTTGCTTAACTTGCCAGATCGGACGAGCGGCTTCCTTATCCACTTCACAATGGCGTACCCACTTGTTTGACGACGCTCGAGAAACGGAGTATATAACAAAAAATGGCACTTTTGCGATTTTTTCAAAATTTTTTAACTTTCATCCAAATAACCCTATAGGGGTTTTCTATGCGAGAAATCGGTTGCGCACATTCTCAGATCTTGAAAACACTTATTTGACCCTGATTTAGGGATGAGATGGGTGTATTGAAGCGAAAATATGCTAATAATAGGAAAGCGTTTTTAAGGTCCGTCAATGCTTCAAAAAATTTTTTTGTCAAAAATAAAAAATTACCTCTGACGCGGGAATGTCTTGAACATTCATAATTTATGATGATGTAAATTCCAATATATAAATTTCATAGACGAAATATAATATATTGTTTCAAGCTTAATCACCCAGTTTTTAGCCTAAATTGAGATTTGGGGATATAATCGCTTTTTTTAGCAACAGGAGTAATTTGAGGCACTATAACTTTCGCCACGAATCTCGCCACACTAACTTTCGCCACGATAACTTTCATGTCAATAAACATATTGAATTTCAGACTAATTGAGTTGTCTGATTTGCAATAAATATGTATATTGACACGAACGTGGCGAAAGTTATTTTTTTTGGCAATGTGGCGAAAGTTGTCGTAGCGAACATGAAACGTGGCGAAAGTTATAGTGCCCAATTTGATTGACTCCAGGGTGCGCACTAGCAGACTCTTTTCCAGACAGCGTTCAGAAATCGTTAGAAATGGATTTGAATTTGCCTGAATATTGACACGAAAACCCTGAATTTTACATTTTTATAAATACACTTAATCATTGGGTGTATTTAAAAAAAGAGGGCATTCTTTATAGCTCGACGAGACGAACAAACCGATACCAAATTTATCTAATTTGATCATTGTTTTAGGTTATTGAAACGAAAACCTGATTCATGTTTTCGTTTCAATAACCTAAAACAATTATCAAATTAGATAAATTTGGTATCGGTTTGTTCGCCTCGTCGAGCTATAAAGAATGCCCTCTTTTTTTAAAATACACCCAATAATTAAGTGTATTTATAAAAATGTAAAATTCAGGGTTTTCGTGTCAATATTCAGACAAGTTCAAACCCGTTTCTTGACAATTTCCGGACGGCTAGCGTCCGGAAATCGTCGTGAAATGCGTTTCACGACTACTAGAGCGGGCGTAGGTATATTTTTTTAATTTCCCCCCCCCCCCCATCCCCTTTTTATCACTGTTCTAGTAAAAATATATTGGGTTGTACCATGATTTTTGGGCTTTTGAAAAAATCGAAATTTCAAAAAGTTCTCCAAATCGGCTGATTTTTCACTCGAGGGTTTTCACCCACCCTGAATCAGGGTCAGAGAAGCATTTTCACGATTCGGCAATGCGCGCAGTCGTTTCCCCGCCTAGAAAAATCTCTAAACAGCCGTTCTTCCGACAAAAATCCTAATGTTAGCTCATTTTCGCTTCAATACACCCACCCTGAATCAGGGAAGCATTTTCACGATTCGACAATGCGTGCAAACGATTCCTCGCATAGAAAACCCCGTTATTTTTGTGAAGATTTCATTAAAATAGAAAAAGCCCGAAAATTATGGTACAACCCAATACTCCGGCGGAAGAAACACCTTAGTTCCTCAAACTTTAAACAACCACACTAATGAATGAAACAACACATGGACTAAGGATCAGATGTTGTATTCCACCGCTGCTGACGAAAAATTGGCATAAGCCCATTCATTTTTCGGCTTGATCTATAGGCTTAGACTGAAGAAAGAATGGTTGCTTGGCGAGGAAAACCCATGAGGAGAGTAGATTTATCACTTGGCCTACTTAACAGTCATTTTTTAAACGGAGCAAAAGAAAGTAATGAATAGAGAGGGTAAAAATTCTGTCTAAAGTTTGAGATCTATAGTCCGTTTCGGGAGAAAATTCTTGAAAATCTTCAGTAGCGCAGTGGTAAAACTTCAACTTTCTTTTTATAAAGGTCTAAAATAAATATATTCTTCCTTATAAGCAAAATTTGTAATCTTCAATTAATATCACCGGTGGTGCAGTGGATACGCTTCATGTACACGAATTCATATTTTCAAATGCATTTATCTCGATGGGGAAAACAATTCATACGATGCCGTAAAAACAAAAAATGATCTATTTTCATGATCTTTCCGAATATATCACTTTTTCATATGCTTGTATCTGAGTGGCCTGGTTCTTTAAGTCTCGTGTCGATGATTGTTCTGATCTTTCATTCACATCCGACATCTGGTCAGGGCCAACAGAGAGTTTATCAGGTAAATCTAATGTTTTATAACTGTAGTCATGTTTTTCAGCCTCACCGCTCATGGCATAGACTCATCTTGGATGTTTCTTCATGGATACAAATGGAAGCCAATTACAGAGATGAACTCTTTAATTCACCAAGTATGGTTTTACTGCCTTTAACGGCCTTGACAGCTGCGAAATCGTGAGTATATTAGGTTGGAAACTAAGTTTTAAGACTCGTATTAAAAATCAAAAATTTTCGGTTGCAAACGAAAAAATTTGTATACATTTTTCTCAATTATTCTTTGAACAAAATTTGTATACATTTTTCTCAATTATTTCCTATCATTTTTATATAAAATTTCACTTTTTTCAGCAAAATGGAAAAAATAGAGGCATTATTCGAGAACTACTGAAATTTGAGTTTGAGCTGGGTCACAGCGCAAAAGAGGCCATGGACAACATCAACCGAGCCAAAGGGAATGGAACTGTGTCTAAAGCGATAGCTTATTTGTGGTACTCGAAGTTCCGAAGCAACAAAATGGATATTGAAGGCAAAAAAAGGTCCGGACGCCCTCGGGAAGTCGACCGAGTCGCTGTCGTCAACGCTGTCGAAGCCCATTCGTCGATGACTACGCGCATGTTGGCCGAAGATTTTGAATGCAGCCATGCAGAAATCGTAAAAGTATTGCCCGGACCTTTCCCCAAGCGACTTCTACCTATTCCGATCGTTGGAACACTGGTTGAGAGGAAAAAAGTTCAGAACGATCGAAGAAATGCGCCAATCTCTTACAATTCTTTGATTCTAAGGACCGAGAATGGCCGTGGAATCCACCAACTTGAAGAACAATGGAAAAAAGTGATAGAATCTGGTGGAGAATACTTTGATATTTAGTTATTTGTTGTTTTGTTCATTTTTTGTTCAATAAAATTTTGATTTTTAATACGAGTCTTAAAACTTAATTTTCAACCTAATAAAAGGCGACGATTCGATTAGTTGATCACCGTTCGTCGAAGAACAATTGCTTTCAAGTGCTCTGCTATCGAGTGCTTCCTGTTCAAGTGCTCTGAGTGAACGTTTAAAAAAATACATTTCCAAATCAAAGCAAAGCATACTAAAAACAAATAACAGAGCACTCTTCGAACACTTTCATCATCTATTCTCTTTTCACTTCCGAATTTGATTATTCCAAAAGGAATGCTATCGGGCGATCGGAAGTGAAAAGATCACGTTCACTGGTTATCGAACCATACGTGGGCAAGGGGGGACTGTCCCCCCCCTACTTCTTCTTAATGACCGAAAAATTGTGATACCACTTCTTATTTTGCCCAAAATCCGAAAAAATACACAAGAGTCCCCCCTTATGTTTTTGCCCAAAATTTGAAAAAAAGTCGATTTTTTTGGTAAAAACGCCTATATTTAGACCCATTTCGTAAATTTTTGACCAAAAATGCCCCACTTCTTAAATTTTTGACCAAAATTACATGGACCCACTTCTTATTCTCGGACTCTGTCCCCCCTGCTTACCCATGTATGTATCGAATATACGTTCGATGATATTGAACAATATTCATTTCATATGAACTGTGTTCACAGTCTTAAAATTAACTTCCGATACCATTGTTTTGTACTTTCGATAGAAAAGTTCACTGAACTTTTGGAACTATTATAGTTGAAGCGTCGCATTGAAAAACTAAAGTCAACAGTGCAATTAGTTTGAGACGTCTCCCTATTTGTAGTGTGTGTCCGATTATTTATAATGTGTGTCCGACGTGTGTTCTTGATGTGTCCAAAGGCTTATTATATAAGAAATTCTTATCAAAAACGTGTTTAATTTATTTTTTAAACTAACAAGGAATGTTCAACATAGAGGAAACATTGATCTTGATAAAAGGCCTAGTGGGTTTGAAAGTACTCGGCCTGAAAACAATTATGGCATATGTTTCGGATCCGAACCAAAAGAAAAATTTTTGGCTACGGAGCGTTTAAAGTTTTTCCTTTGTAACAAGGTCTAACTTTGTTTGAAATCGAAATTAATCCTCTATGGTGCAGTGGCGAAGCCGTCGAACGTTTACCACAATGGAGTATGGTTCTACATCCAGCTCCGGCAAAAAGTTTTTGCGTAAGATTTTAAGCCAAAAAATTTTCTTTTGGTTCGGATCCGAAACATATGCCATAATTATTTTCAGGCTGAGTACTTTCAAACCAACTAGGCCTCTTGTCAAGATCCGCGTTTCCTATGTTGAGCATTCCTTGCTAGTCTATAGTGAAAACGATTTTTGCTCCTTTACTTCAATTTGATTTGGTACAAAAAATGTTCGAATTTATTCCAAATTTTGGACAGATTGTCTTTCTCTTGGCGAGTTATTTTTCGATCAAATTTATCTATGATTATTATAAGAACTCGAAGGAATTCGCTAAACCTGAGTTGAAAGTAAAAGATTGGAAAAAGGATGTGGTTTATCTGGTGCAATTTCCAAGAAATAGCTATACAGTTCAATTGTCGCCTTTTTGTCTGCGAGTGGAGACATTTTTGAGAGTACATAAAATTAAATATGAGGTAATCGATTCAGTTTTTGGTCCTCTCAAAAGGGGCTGTGAATCCTGTCCGTATCGGGTCAAAAAAAAATTTAATTTTTTCGAACAAAAATCTCTTTTTAGAGATTTTTTCATGCGAGAAACACGATTTTGATGTTATTTTCGCATTTTAACGGCTCCTTTATGCTGAAATTTTCACATACAAGATGAGTCAACATAAACGGAACACCTGAAAATTTCATTTGACAAAAATTGAAAAATTTTTCAAAAATCGAAAAATTCGTCAAAAATCGAAAAGTTTGTCCAAAATCTAAAAATATGACAAAAATTGTCTTTTCGCTTCAATACACAGGCCTTCCCTGAATCAGGAAAGCATTTTTCGTTTCTAAAATGTCCAATTCGGATTCCCCCGCATGTTTTTGCCCCTTGAAGGGTCATTTCCAGAAAAAGATTTTTGAAAATTTTTTCACGTGGGTGGCGCGCCACAAATAGGGGGCGCCATGGCGCCCCCTATTTGTGTTCAGTTTAGGTGATCGAATCAATTCTGGCAAGATCCACAAAAGGTAAAGTACCATTTATTGAACTCAATGGTGAACAATATGCCGACTCACAATTCATACTTGCTACTTTAACCAAACATTTTAGCATCAAGGTAAACATGTTTCCTATAAAAAACAATTCATCATAATCATACAAATTCAAAGGGGGTCTTCGACCTTCTCCATCACACAGAAATTTTCTAAGGACGACCTAGCCTCTCGGGCTCAGAAAAGCGACGCTGTCGTCTCGGATCTCAAAAAATTGTTCAGAAAATAAAATTTTTTGATAAAAATTGTTTAACCCTAGCACGACTCGGTGACGAGAAAAATTCAAAAAATTTGGAAAAAAATATCCTTACTATGTTGCCAAAAAATTACATCGAGACTATTACCCATACCCATCTCGACTCAATTCGGATGCGAACACCCCCTTGGTCATGTATAATGTTTAAAATTTAGGAAAATCTAACAGAAGAACAAAAGGCCATAGCACGAATGATGGACCGGATGATTGAAGGCAGCCTTTTTAAGTTAGTACTATATCTTTTTTTATATGCTATTTATAAATTAAGTGCCGCTCATTTTATAAAATTCAACACTGACTTACTTGCTTTTGGAGGTGTTTTATTAGAATGTGTGCCGATGGCGAATCTTTTGAAATATATTTTTGCTACGTTTGTTGGACCACAAGTAAAACTGAATGGTTGGCTAAGACCATAGTCGTAGCCAAGGGGGGCTAGAGGGGCTTTAGCCCCCCCCCCCCCTGTCGTCCAAAAATTTAATGAAAAAGCGCGATTTTTTAAGGAAAAAATGCATTTTTTAACGAAATTTACACGTTCAGCCCCCTCCCTGTCGCCGATTAGCCCTCAGTCGCAAAATCCCGGCTACGCCTATGGCTAAGACTAAGGCTTAAGGCTAAGCCCAAGGCTAAGCCTAACAAGGAACCTTTTCGAAGTGTAAATTTTAAATTGAAGTTTTTTCAAAAAACTTTTTACTAGATGTTTTTAGCATTATATAAGAAAACTTTTGAGCCGCTCGAAAAAATTTGTATCCTTCACATTTTTGGAGAAATTAGCCATAAAAAATCGAAAAATTAAGCCAAATGTACTTAAGACATTAAATACCAGATATATTAACAGCTAGCGTTTTCAAGTGGTTAGACTCACGATATAAGAGGATGTTAGTAGCAGTTCGATCCCCGTCTCAATAATTCACTTTTTGCCCATTTTTTTTCTAAAACTACATGTTTACCATAATTTTTAGGCACAGATTACGAATTTGTGTTATTAATCGATTGATTCAAAAATTAACAAAATTTTTTGTAAAAAATAAGGGGGTTACCCCATAAAAATTGGAAAATATGCGAATTTCAAAATTGTCTCCAAACCCGCTAATTTTTTGTACTTGGGGGTTTTCGGCTATGGGGAACACGATGGAGATATTATTTTTTAACAAAAATTTTTGTAAAAATTACAAAATTAAGGGGTTATCCCCTAAAAATTCAATTTTTTATACAAAAATTCAAATTTTTTATGAATTTCGTTTTATGAAAAATTTGAATTTTGTATAAAAAATTGAATTTATCGAGACGGGGATCGAACCTGCGATATATCGTGAGGTTAACCACTTGACTACGCTCGCTGTTAATATATATATATATATATAATTTTGAGCTACGGGCCTCACAAGGTTTTACTCGTATTTTTTCGTTTTAAGGCCACATCTCGATCATTTTAAATCCGTTTGAGCTGATTTTTGTTTTGTTGAATTCCTGAGATCACGGCAAACAACTTTGTAGAGCATCACTTTTTGTGAAAACCTTTGTGTGATGGAGAAAAATCCTTACCCCAAGCTTTTTTTCATAGGGGTGTTGCACTAGATGATCATTCCTTGTAAGCCTAAGGCTAAGAATATGGCTAAGCCTAAGCCTAAATATACTCAGATAAATATTTTATCTACTCAAATAATAATATTCCTTTGAACATCACTATGTTTGACCGTTAAAAAAGCCTTTTTTAGATATTAAATCGATTTTGGATAAAAGGCATTGCCAGACATTCAAAACAGGAACTCAATGAAATTTTGCGTCATGACTTCATAGCTATTGAGACCATCTTGGGGGATAAAAAGTTCATTTTTGGTGATAAAGTTCATGAAGTAATTTTTAGCATGAAATTTTATGACGACAAAATCAATTTAGATCGATTGCACCATTTTTGGACATATGGCTTCGTTTACATTTCTTCCTTATGATCATGAAGCAAAAAGAATTTTACGAGAAGAATTTCCAACCATTAAAAACCATATGGATAGAATGGCAAAAATGTTTTTTAGTGAATCTCAATTTAGAGAATGAAACAAACATCAATTTATAAAAAAAGCTGGACCCAAAATTCAAAGTCCGAAGTCAGCATCCTGCCCGATCTGGCAAGTTAAGCAACGTTGGGCCCGCAGATTCGATCCCACTAGGGTAAAAATTTTGATCTGCAAAAAACTTTTCTTACAAATAATGGAGCAAAAAATTTTTGCTCCATTGTTTGCAAAAGAAATTTTTTGAACATCAAGAGTTTTACCCTCATGGGAATCGAACCTGCGGGCCCAACGTTGCTTAACTTGCCAGATCGGACGAGATGCTGACTTCAGACTTTGAACTTTGGGTCCAGCTTTTTTATAGTCAGGGGGGGGGGATGAAACCGACTATAGTCTGCTTCAAAAAGAGATATTATCGAAACTTCCCGGCCTTAATTTTGAGCGATCCCGACCGATCTGGCAAGTTAAACAACGTTGGCTCCGTCGGGTTCGATTCCCGGACCTAATTTTAGCGATTCGAAAAAAGTTGTTAAAGCAAACCCCCCTTAAAATTGCATGAAAAAAATTGTCCTATCATTATTTTTCGATGTTGACCTCTGTGGAACTCTGTGTTATAAGGCTCGGGTTCAATCTCCTCCAGTGAAGAAATTTTTTTGCACTTTTTTATTTTTTGATAATTTTCAACCTTTTTTTTCGCATGCCAGGGGCCAATAAATTTGTTTGTAAAATGTAAAATGTAAAACGTAAAATGTAAAATGTAAAATACGAAAAAAAACAACGTAAAAAACTGTAAAATGAAATTTGTAAAATAAAATTTTACATTTTATAACTAAATTTTACAATTATATTTTACATTTTACAGTTTTTTCTGTAAAGCCAAAATCGTTGGTTCATTTTACATTTTACAAAAAAATCGAAGTTTCTCGGATTTTTTCGAAACCACGCTAGAAATGTTTTCCATATTGAAATACATTTGCCAGAAAGAAATTTTGGTCGAAAAAAATTATCTTAGGTGTTTTAGAGAGGTTAGAAAATCCAAAAAATCAACGTGAAATCGGGTTTTTGAGCTTCGGACAAAGTTTTGAATTTTTTAGGGTCCTTGGATTGACTCGAAATGACGTTTACAAATTTTCCCATGTGTTAAATTTACTAAATAAATTCAACTTGAAGCCCAATCAAACCATTTAAGGCAACCTTTGATGGCTTTACAAAAAAAAACTGTAAAATTTAAACTATAAATGTAAAATTTAGTTGTAAAATGTAAATTTCCATTTTACAAATTCCATTTTACAGTTTTTTACGTTGTTTTTTTTTCGTATTTTACATTTTACGTTTTACATTTTATATTTTACAAGCAAATTTATTGGCCCCAGGAACTCGATTTTAACATTATTTTTTCAGTAAACCTAAATGGGTTGAAAATTGTCAAAAAATAAAAAAGTGCAAAAACATTTCGTCCCTGAGGGGATCGAACCCGAACCTTATAATACAGGGTTCCGCAGAGGTCAAAATCGAAAATAATAATAAGACAGTTTTTTTCATGTAATTTTGAGGAGGGTTTGTTTTAACAACTTGTTTTGAATCGCTAAAATTAGGTCCGGGAATCGAACCCGACAGGCCCAACCATACATGGGCAAGAGGAGGGGGTACTGTACCCCTCCCCCTAATTCGTCGTATCGGGGGAAAATTAATGGACCAATTCGTATTTGGGAAGCCGCCCAGATTGAGTTCGTTGTAAAAATTCGTATACGAATTCATAAATCGAGAACGAATTTGTATTTCGACTTTTTCACCTGTCGATGTTTTTTTTTGGTCGACAGCAACCTTTGGGACCAATTCGTATTTTAGGGCCCAGTACCCCCTGCTTGCCCATGTATGGGCCCAACGTTGCTTAACTTGTCATGGGATCGCTCGAAACTGGGGTCGGGAAATTTTCGATAATATCTCTTTTTGAAACAGACTATATAACACTGTTAAAAATCTAAGAATAATTATTTGTAAAATTTATAATTTTAAATACATTTTATCATTGATTTATACATTTTACAGGGCGAGTAAACAAATCGTACTTTTGCGTTTTTGGTGAAAAATTTTCAAAATTTTTTTTTCAAAAATCACCTATAAGGGTTAACTTTCATACGATTTTTGAAAATTTTTCGCCAAAAAAACGCAAAAGTACGGTTTTTTTGCTCGCCCTGTACAAAAATGAATATAATTGAACCTAACAACAAGTTTATTTTTTCCATGTCTGACTTATGGGATCGTTTTTGTTGTGAGCTTCTTTTTTATACTTGGCAGCTTCTTGTTTGAAAAATTCTGCTTCATCTTTATAGCGGCCCAGTTCATGTTTACAGCTTTGGAGTTCATTGTTTAGTTTCGAACACTAAATTTGGGAACTAATCAACTGTTATAAAATTATCTAGTATAACAGACAACTGGCATCAATATCAATTGGCATAAATTTCGGAGCTACTACACAAGAGGGGGACCACTCGCGTGAAAATTTTTTCGAAATTTTTTTCTGGAAATAACTCCTCTAGGGGTAAAAACATGCGAGGGAGTCCAAATTTGACATTTTTGAAGCGAAAAATGCTCTCCTGATTCAGGGAAGGCGTATTGTATATTGAAGCGAAAAGTCACAAAAATACGATTTTTGCCTAAAAACGACGGATCATGTGAGAATCAGCGAAAACACGCTTCCCTGATTCAGGGAAGGCGTATCGAATATTGAAGCGAAAAGTCGAAAAAATGCGATTTTTGCCTAAAAACGACCCCTTTGGGGTAAAAATGTGCGGGGAATCCGAATTTGGCATTTATGAAATTACTCGGATTCAAGAAAAGTTGTATATCGACGCGAAAATTCGAGAAAATAACATATTTTGGTCTAAAAACAACGCTTTTTCTTTCCCCACATATTTTTACCCCAAAAGGGGTCGTTTTAGGCAAAAATCGCATTTTTTCCGATTTTTCGCTTCAATACACACCAGATGGTATTCGAACCTTCGTTCTTCGGGGGCCAAAAGCGAGAAGATTACTACTCAACTATGATGACTTGTTTTCAATGACTTTACAAATTACGAATAAACTTTTACCGTTCTTTCCAGTTCTTGATTTTTCTTTTCTAACCGACTAATATCATTTCGTAAGCGCTCATTTTGCATATCTTTTGAATCACTAGGTTGATAGCTTTTCACAATCTCATTTATAGGGCCTCGAGGAGAATTTGTTTTTGTTGGAAAGCGATTGTACGCTGGGGGAAGAAATCGCTCCAAGGTTCTGTCCATTTTTATCTAGGGAAAATCAAATTTAATCGAAATATTTTTAAAAAACTAGGGTACAGTAAAATATTTAAATTTTCAACAAAAAAAATTAATTAAAAAGTTAAAGGGGGGTCCAACTTACGGCTGGGTAGAAAATTTTTTTAACAAGTGACCGTTTAGGAGTAATTTTATGCGAGAAATCAATTGCGCGCATCAAAAATTTTTCCAGGGGTCAAAAAATGGAAAAAATTGCGTTAAAATTAGGGGTTATAAATTTTAACCCCAACACCCCGGAAAATTTTTTCAGAATTTTTTGATGCGCGCAATCGATTCCTCGCATAAAATTATCCCTAAAGGGTCACTTGTTAAAAAAATTTTCTACCCCCGGCCGTAAGTTGGATCCCCCCTTTAATAATCAAAATAAACTAATCCGCCCCGCGCTGATTCGGGCCTCACATTTCTACATTTCAACACACAAACAAACAACAATCTTAACACACAAATCGTCATCTCTCCCTCCCCGCTCCATCCTCCCCTCCTTATCTTCCATGTCCTTCTACCCTCCCCAATACACAAATCGTCATCTTTCCCTCCCTGCTCCATCCTCCCTTCCCTATCTTCCATGTTCTTCTTCCCTTCCCAACTCTCCTCTCTCACTCCCCGCTAGACCATCCTCCTCCCCCGTTGTCGGATAGTTGGTCGACTCGGACTCTTGATCGACCGGACAGTTGGCCGACTCGGACAGTTGGTCGACCGGACAGAGGCCTTAGGCTTAGACCTAGGCTCAGGCCTTAAGCTTAGGCTTTAGGCTTAGACGTAGGTCTTAGGCTTTGGCCTGAGTCGACCAACTGTCCGGTCGACTAACTGTTCGGTCGGCCAAGTGTCCGAGTCGACCAACTGTCCGGCATTCCTCCTCCCCAACTGTTGCAGATAGTATGATTGATAATTGATTCCGCCAGTTGAATCCACACAAGATCTTCTTTTGGACTTAACAAGTCGCCCTACGCGCGTCCTTCTTCCGTGAGTTTTTGCAAAAACAACTTGCATGGCTGGGGACATCAATCCGAGAGGATCGTAGATTGTTCCTATAAAAGCGAGCACCATTCGTAGCGATTTGTCGCGACACCAACATACCATCTTCCTATCCCCACCCATCCCTCTCTTCCTCCATTCCTGTGACTTGATTACAAAATTTGCCTGCGGCAGCTTACCCTAAAAATCTAACTTTTTACTTTGAGCTCAAAAAATCCAAAATCTTGATTAAACACGTTTACTAACCATCAGAAATAAAATTAAAAAAACCGCAACCTAAAAAAACATTCACCATAATTCTCCATGACTCCGTCATCCTAAACCCTCCCCCCAAATCGAAAAATTTCAAACGACTCCAAATCCTTCAAAACTTTCACTAAATACCCCCTAAAATCACCCCAAACAACTTTACTTCTGACCACCATGCTCCAAATATTTACAATAATTCCCCACTGCAGCGTCATCGGCACACACGACATCATCAAAATACTATAGTCCGTTTCAGCCCCAACTATAAAAAAGCTGGACCCAAAATACAAAGTCCGAACGTTGATATCGTAGGTTCAACCCCCATCCGTTTTCATAAGTTTTTTTTGGAAAAATAACGTTTACCAACGTGTTCCTTACATAAAAATACACATGCAAAATTTTTTATCGAATTCGGACACAAGGAAGTGGATAGGGATCAAATTTACGATAATCCATTCGGTCCAACGTTACATAACTTGCCAGATCAGACGGGATGCCGACTTCGGATTTTGAGTTTTGGGTCCAGCTTTTTTTTAGTTGGAGCTGAAACGGACTATATAAGAGATAACTCTTCAGAAATTCATGTCAACAATCAAAACAAGAGAGTGAAAACATAAGATCCTCCATGAAGAAAATGTGTAATAAGT
>OZJO01000919.1:10651-25348 GCA_900406225.1 Acrobeloides nanus | reverse complement strand
CAGTTCCGCCGGAGGGGGTTCGCTCGCGCTGGGTTAAGATTTCGCGGGGTTACGTTTTTGCGGGGTTAAAGGGTGCGGCGCTTCGCGACGCACCATTTAATCCCCCCGCAAAAACGTAACCCCACAAAAACGTAACCCCGCGAAATCTTAACCCAGCGCGATCGAACCCCCTCCTGTGGGGCTACACTGGGCCGAAGAAAAACGTGCCGCGAAAAAAGACTCGAAAGTCACATTACGCCATCATACTACAAAAAATAGTAACAATATTTTTGTAAAATAGTGTCTGGGAAGTGAACATGCGCCTACAATTCCAAAAAAATCGCGAAAATTGTCAAACTGAAATAAAAATAAATACGATTGACGCAAAACAACACGGCGAAAAGTAGAAAAAATAATGGTTTTATGTTTCAGCACTTAAAATTTGCATATTTACTGTTCTTTGGTTTGGGGGGGGGGTTAAAGTGCACTAAATTTTGTGCACTTTAACCATTTTTTTTTTAATTTGAGAAAAAAATTTTTTTCGAAAATAAGCCCAGATCTGCACCCCCCCCCCTTTAAAATTGCATAGAAATTCGCATCATCAAATCCCACATTAGCTGCCTAAATTTTTTCTTTTAACAATATCATTAATTCCTACAAGGAACAGTAGGGAAGTGTCATAAAAAATTTTCGAATTTTGAAAATTTTCTTTTGCCAATAGTTTTAGATTTGTGTGAATATTAGGAAGAAAAGTTACTCCTCAAAATTGGAAAACTATCAAAAATTTTACCATTTTGGTATAAGCAAGTCCTATGAAAACGGCTCGAAAAAGATGAAAAACCACCCCAAAAATGGAACTGACTTGTTTTTCGCCATTTTTGGGGTATCCAGGCTTAGGCCTAAGCTTAAGGCCTAAGCCTAAAAGCTTAAGGCCTAAGTCTAATAAATTTTTTATTAGATTCATAAAAATCCATTGGACTCAAAAAAATAATGGGATTCATAAAAATTGATGGGGCTCACATTTTCAACTAGAACCAAATTTTTTTATGACACTTCCCTACTGTTCCATGTTAGGACTTACATCATTAGGCTTAGCCGCATAATAAACAGCGTCGACTCTCGACCATAAAGCAGCACCGAGACACATGGGACATGGATAGCAACTAAATTTCTTTTTTTTGCATTATTTTTCAGCCTTATCTCGCATACAAAACACAACCTTTGAGATCAAAAGTATTCAATTTTTTACATGCATTTCTTATAGCAGTCACTTCGGCATGGGCTGTAGGATCGTTGGTGGCTAGCACATAAAATTATAATTTTCTTTATACAATCTTATAAAAGCTTTTCGCACTCGATTATGTCCTACAGCAACAACTCGATTGTCTTGTACTATAATCGCACCAAAGGGACCTCCGTCGCCAATTTTCACTCCTTCTATAGCTTCCTTTATCGCTTCTTGCATAAATTCCATTTTTTACTAATAACTAAAAAACTTAATGAAAATCAACTTGATTAACACACGAGAAAGGCTCATTGTTACCTCGGTTGATATGGATGGAGTAGAGACTCCCCCTAGGAGTATGCCAAAAAAAAGTTTTTCCGAAGGTAGAACCGGCCAATACAAAATCAATTCAAATACACCTTTTTTTAATTTCTAGGTAAAATTGACTAGTCGAAAAAACACAAAAATCATTATTTAGTGAGATCAAAGCTTCAATTCCACGATTTTTGACCACGAGGAACACGATGGAAACGTTTTTGAAGCTATCTGAAACATTTTTGCCACTGAATTTTTAGTGCCTTATATGCCTTAAGGGAGTGCAAATTAGGACCCTTTCTCCAAAAAAATTTTTTTGGAGAACCTTCTAGGGAAAAATGGGGTGAAAAATCTATTGCGCGCACTCCCAAATTGTAAAACGTAGCTTTCCCTGAATCAGGGTCAAGGAAGCGTTTTTAAGGTTCGGGAATGCGCGCAATCGATTCCCCGTCTAGAAAAACCTAAGAATCGACGGTTTTCTCATAAAAATATAAATGTTTGATTCTCGCTTCAATACACCGATTCCTTTCCTGAATCAGAGTCAAGGAAGCGTTTTCACAATTTGGGAGTGCACGCAATCGATTCCCCCCATAGAATTACCCCTAAAAATGATCGTTTTAGAAAATTTTTTTTCATGAAATACTCCATAATTTATACCCCCTTTAAAGGACCAGTTCAGTAATTACAATCATATGAAAAAATGATATATTCGGAAAGATCATGAAAAATGGAGCATTTTTTGTTTTTATGACATGTTTTGAATCGTTGTAGTTTTCGAGATAATTGCGTTTGAAATTTTGAATTTGTGTGCATGTTTTCGTTGTAATACACAAACTTTTTTGAATTTTTTGTGGAAAAATCGATTTTTTAAGAGGCAATGTCTGGAAAAGTCGCACAGGGGTGAGCGTATGCCAAAAAGTGTTGCCACAAATTTGAAGCCTAGGTTATTTTTATGTGAAATTCATGAAAAATGGAGCATTTTTTGTTTTTACAGTAAATTCTGAATCGTTATCGAGAGTCGTTATTGGATCGCGTTTGAAGTTGGCGATTTTTGAGTTGCGATTTTGAATTTGAATTTCCCGCAAAAACCCTGATTTTCAAATTTTCAGGGTCTTTGCGAGAAATTCAAAATCGCAACTCAAAAATCGCCAACTTCAAATGCGATTATCTCGACAACAATAAAGATTCAGAATTTACTGTAAAAACAAAAAATGCTCCATTTTTCATTAATTTCACATAAAAATAACCTAGGCTTCAAATTTGTGGCAACACTTTTTGGCATATGCTCAATTTGGTTTCGTGTCACTCGTATTTTGAGCCGACTAAAGGGCATGTCCCACTATTTAGAAAACTCATATTTTTGGAAATAGTGGAGCTCGGATTAAACCACGCCGAGAACGTGGAAATTTAATAATTTTTTGAAATTAGGCAAAAGTTTTCGGACCTATCGGTAATCCCTACATCCGTCTTGTACTGTTAATCGGTCGGATGGCACACAGGTGTTAATCACAGTGTGAGTAGTGGAAAAATACACCGTCAAGTATTCACCAATTAAACGGGCATTAGTTGTAGGTCTCGGTAGCACAATGGTAGTGCTCTTGGACGGTAGCCAGGAAGTCCGGGTTCGAATCCCGGTCGGGTCCGAAAACTTTTGCCTAATTTCAAAAAAAAATTATTTAGAAAACTACAAAACTATAATCCCACATAGGGGGTATTCTAAATAAGTGCCAAAAGGCAGAAATAGAATACCCCCTCTGTGGGATTATAGTTTTGTAGTTTATAGTTTTCTAAATAGTGGGACATGCCCTTTAGTCGGCTCAAAATACGAATGACACGAAACCAAATTCAGGGTTTTCGTGTCAATAATCAGGCAAATTTAATCTAATTGTTCCACAGAGGGAGTATTCTAAATAAGGTGCACATTGTTCTACAGAGGGAGTATTTAGAATACTCCCTCTGTGGAACAATTATTTTGTATTTATTCTACAATCGTAGTGATCGCGTTAAAATAAGGTATAATAAATAGTCATAATAATAACAAGAAAAAGAAAATACTCAATATCAACACCAATGTCAAATTCAAAAGTACACCACAAAATTGCAACAAAGCAGATACATTAAACCGCCTAATAGCACAGATAAATTAAGACAATGGAAGATTCATTATACTGATAGGGAGTTTGAGATAAAATTTTGAGATTCGTACAAGGAAAAAATCATTTCTTACATTTTTGGTACCTATGATAGGGTATGATAGGGATTCCCCAATTAGATTAAATTTGCCTGATTATTGATACGAAAACCTTGAATTTGGTTTCGTGTCATTCGTATTTTGAGCCGACTAAAGGGCATGTCCCACAGTGGGGGTATTCTAAATAAGGTGCATGTGCATCTTATTTAGAATACCCCCACTGTGGGACATGCCCTTTAGTCGGCTCAAAATACGAATGACACGAAACCAAATTCAGGGTTTTCGTGTCAATAATCAGGCAAATTTGAAATAAGGTGCACATGCATCTTATTTACAGGGTGGTAAAAAAACCGTACTTTTGCGATTTTTCGAGCAATTTTTTGCAAAAAAAATGTTTTTTAATGTTTTCCAAAATGACCCTATGGGGGGTTTTTCTATGCGAGGAATCGTTTGCGCGCATTCAAAAATCTTCCCTGACCATGAAATCGTTAAAAAAATCAAAATTTTTCATTTTTTTCATGAAAAATTCTGATTTTTTTTAANTGATTTTTTTAAAGATTTCATGGTCAGGGAAGCGTTTTGAAGATGTTTGAAACGCGCAAACGATTCCTCGCATAGAAAACCCCCCATAGGGTCATTTTGGAAAAAATTAAAAAACATTTTTTTTGCAAAAAATTGCTCGAAAAATCGCAAAAGTACGGTTTTTTTACCACCCTGTAGAATACTCCCTCTGTGGGGTCCTAATGTCACAATAGGATGACACCACCTCCGGCTGCGCCGGGGCCCTAATATCACAATAGACGATAATTCAACTTTGGTGTACTAGACGAGCGAATAGTCATAGTTGAAAAATAATGTTAGGGGGGGGGGGGGGGGGGTGGTGTCATCCGATTGTGACATTAGGACCCCCAGAGCAGCCGGAGTGGGGTCCCTTAATCCGAATATAAAGGCACTGTGAGCCGGCTATTTAAGGCATGTTCCACAGTGGGTGTATTCTATATAAAGTGCAATTGCACTTTATATGGAATACACCCACTGTGTAGAAAACTATAAACTACAAAACTATAATCCCATAGAGGGGGTATTCTAAATAAGTGTCCAATAAAATACATATGGCAAGAGTATACTTTACAGAAAGACTCAAAAACACATGGAATCAACTTAAATGCCTTCTAAACGACCTGAAAACACGATTTAAGCGTATAAAATGTGCAACCAACTCATTTTGGGTCACTTTGAGGGGTCCAAAATACCTTATTTTTAAGGTTTTTTCTTTGTAACAAGGTCGAACTTTGTTTGAATTAAATATTAAGCCTCTGTGGTGTAGTGGCTAAGGTTGTGCATTTTATACGCTTAAATCGTGTTTTCAGGTCGTTTAGAAGGCATTTAAATTGATTCCATGTGTTTTTGAGTCTTTCTGTAAGATATACTCTAGCCATACATATTACTACAAAGACAGCGACAATAGCTACTTTAAAACATTAGATGGCAGCAAACTTATTCTCAAAAAATATAACATTTGACTTCACCTTTTTCAGATATCTCGAATATTTAGACCAATGGCAATTGATATCTCTATCGCGCAACATATTCTTCGTTTCCTCAAGCGATGAATCTGCCTCGTCAATTTTCTTATCAAGACTAAAAGATTTCAAAGCTTCTTTTCCAATCCTGCATCGTTCACTTTTGTCTTCTCTAATGTATTTCTTCCAAATTTTATCACTTCCAGAAGAAATGTCGTCAATCTAAAAGTGTAATATTTAGAGTAGCTTTTGATATTCTCAATTAAAATAAGTCTTATTTTTTCAAAAAATATTTTTTTATATAAATCAAAGAATACTTTCAAAAATTAAGTAATATTTTTAAACAATTACTTGAAAGTCAACTATAACTAGCTGATCATCTTTGTCCAACCCATAGTTACTATTATGCAGATCGGTAAGATAAAAGATGCTTTTGAGTAGAGCACGTATTGTCATTTGCTCATTTCCAACCTGCGATAGCTTCGGTTCCTTGAAGCCATCGACTAAAAATCATTAAAATGAAAACTCAAAAAAGCAAATCTCGGTTATCAAGCTCACCTTCTCTTGTAGCAATATATAAGGCAAAAGTAGAGTAATGGACGTTTGGAATAAAGAAGACTTCTGGACCCATATTGATTAAGTACAGCAGGCGATATACAAAAAGCTCGCAAATGTCTACTTGGCCAACCGATCGAGAACTTCTAGCAGAATGTATTTTTAAGAAAAAAGAGGTGATTTCGGCTTCTCTTTTGACGTCACAAATGAACCCACCCTAAAATTTTTAATACAGTCGACTCTCGCTTTAAAGGACCAGTCCAGTAATTTACAATCATATGGAAAAATGATATATTCGGAAAATTCAAGAAAAATGGACCATTTTTTTCTTTTACGGTATAGTCTGAAAAAATTTCCGTTTCGAGATATTCGCGTTTGAAAATTACGATTTTTTGCGAAAAAACATTTAAAAAAGTTTGAACACTACAACGAAAACATGTAACTTCAAATAAATAAATAAAAATATAATAGAATAAAATCGATAAACTTTGCAAAACTTGCGGCATTTTAACAATTTTTTATCGATAAATTAAGATTAACGCATGGGAAAGTTTTTAAAAGTCATTTTGAGTCAAATCGAGGCCCGCAAAAAATTCAAAACCTTATCTGAAGCTCAATACCATCGATTTTACGTGTATTTTTTGAATTTTCTAACCTCTCTAAAACACCCAAGATAATTTTTTCAGCCAAAATTTCTTTCTGGCAGATGTATTTCAATATGGAGAACATTTCTAGCGTCGTTTCGAAAAAATCTGAGAAAAATTTTTTCGATCGAAAAAAGGCTCAAAAATCGAAGTTTCTCGGATTTTTTTGAAAGCACGCTAGAAATGTTCTCCATATTGAAATACATCTGCCAGAAAGAAATTTGGCTGAAAAAATTATCTTGGGTGTTTTAGAGAGGTTAGAAAATTCAAAAAATACACGTAAAATCGATGGTATTGAGCTTCAGATAAGGTTTTGAATTTTTTGCGGGCCTCGATTTGACTCAAAATGACTTTTAAAAACTTTCCCATGCGTTAATCTCACTTTATCGATAAAAAATTGTTAAAATGCCGCAAGTTTTGCAAAGTTTATCGATTTTATTCTATTACATTTTTATTTATTTATTTGAAGTTACATGTTTTCGTTGTAGTGTTCAAACTTTTTTAAATGTTTTTTTCGCAAAAAATCGTAATTTTCAAACGCGAATATCTCGAAACGGAAATTTTTTCAGACTATACCGTAAAAGAAAAAATGCTCCATTTTTCTTGAATTTTCCGAATATATCATTTTTCCATATGATTGTAAATTACTGGACTGGTCCTTTAAGCCCCCCCCCCTAAAAACGAAAGTTAAAAAAATCATAACTTTTGATAGAAAAATCCAGGAAAAAGTGTTAACCACATTTTCGAAACCTTTTCAAAAAGAAGGGTTCGAAAATGTGGTTAACACTTTTTCCTGGATTTTTCTATCAAAAGTTATAATTTTTTTAACTTTCGTTTTTAGGGGGGAGGGGCTTAAAGCGAGAGTCGACTGTAAAGGCATCAATCATTCCAAGAACTTATTCATTAATGAATTCATTCAAAAATTAATTAAAATGCTTTAATAAATAAAAGAACAAGCCTTCAATTAGAATTATTTTTTGATATTGAAATTAAAAATTTTAACCCACCTGCATGCCGTCAATCGCTTTTTGTCGAAATTCAATTTTAATTTGAGGATTTTCGGCCTTTCCATACATCACTTCGAAGAATCGAATGGCCGCATTTTTAATTTTCGTATCGTCATTATCTTCAAAATGTGCGATCACTTGACGAGTATTCTTTTCGATAGGAATAAATTTCGAATAAGCACGAAAGAAATCCGCATTGATGAGCTGATCTCGAATTTGTATCGCTTTCTTGGCATGTCTTGGTTTATCATAATTTTTAGCAACTTCAACAAGTTCGACTATGCTCAAAAATTGCGCCCAGACAGATAGCATGCCGTGTTTCTAAATACAATAACATTATGTTAATTCGTCACTTTTAGAATTTAATATCGACAATGCCCGCAAAACAAAAATGTAAATATTAAAATCACTTACAACAATAATCTCATCGTCATTCTTTATGCCGATTTCTTTCAGAGTGGATTTAAGACTGAGGATTTGCTTCTCCTTGTGGAAAAGCCGTTGGTATTCGTCGTCGATTTTCCATAAAGATTTGATTCTTTCCTTTAATTGTTGCACCGTGATCTGAATTTAAAAATTCATATTAATTATTCGAAATAAAATTATTTAAGAAAGAAATTATAAATTAAAACAGGTTCCGAATAGAATCGAGCTTTGAGACGAAGGGCATGTCACAAAAAATTTTTCATCGCTGAGCGAAAATTTAGGTGGATATTCTGATAGAATTCCCCGAGTTATGCAACTTTAGTTCTGGGCTTCCGATCCGGCGACTTCTCCCCATGAAGCTATGGCCCCTAGAAGTTGGGAAAAATGGCCATGTTTTGACCAAACTTGGATCGGCTCTAAGTCATTAAGTCGTTTAGCTTTTGACAAATGGTCTTTTGCATCTTGTAGCTGGAGATTGGGGCTTCATTTTATGCCAAGACCATCTTGGTCCCAGACACTCACATAATTTTATACTTGGCCAAATATCCAAAAATACTCCCAAAATTGACGCCCTCTTGCGGAGTCAAACTACCCAAAGTACACTTAAACGTTCAGTGCACAACTCGAAACTTTCCATAAAGATAGCTCCATATATGGGGAACGTTTATGCAAAAAATCAAAAAAATTAAGTGACCTTTAAAAATAGGGCACCGATTTGAACTGAAGGAGGTCAAAAATTGAAATTCTTTAGATTAGCGAAATTTGCCATAATTTATATATATTCGGAAAATTCATGAAAAATGGAGCATTTTTTGTTTTTACAGTAAATTCTGAATCGTTATCGTTGTCGAGATAATCGCGTTTAAATTTGGCGATTTTTTAGTTGCGATTTTTAATTTGAATTTCCCGCCAAAACCCTGATTTTCAATTTTGGCGGGAAATTCAAATTCAAAATAAATTTCAAAAAATCGCCAAATTTAAACGCCATTATCTCGACAACAATAACGATTCAGAATTTACTGTAAAAACAAAAAATGCTCCATTTTTCATGAATTTTCCGAATATATATAAATTATGGCAAATTTCGCTAATCTAAAGAATTTCAATTTTTGACCTCCTTCAGTTCAAATCGGTGCCCTATTTTTAAAGGTCACTCAACTTTTTTAATTTTTTGATAAACGTTCCCCATATATGGAGCTATCTTTATGGAAAGTTTCGAGTTGTGCGCTGAACGTTTAAGGGTACTTTGGGTACTTTGACTCCGCAAGAGGGCGTCAATTTTGGGAGTATTTTTGGATATTTGGCCAAGTATAAAATTATGTGAGTGTCTGGGACCAAGATGGTCTTGGCATAAAATGAAGCCCCAATCTCCAGCTACAAGATGCAAAAGACCATTTGTCAAAAGCTAAACCACTTAATGACTTAGAGCCGATCCAAGTTTGGTCAAAACATGGCCATTTTCCCCAACTTCTAGGGGCCATAGCTTCATGGGGAGAGGTCGCCGGATCGGGAGCCCAGAACTAAAGTTGCATAACTCGGTGAGTTCTATCAGAATATCCACCTAAATTTTCGCTCAGCGATGAAAAATTTTTTGTGACATCCGAAGCTCGGTTCTCTCGCGGAACGTGTTTTAAACAAACCTCGTCGCTGAATTCGAGAGCTGTTCTATCATGAGATTGTTCATCATTATCTTGTATATCAATAACCAAAGATATCTGCATGTCTTCACTTGATACACTAAAAATAAGTAATATTAATAAGTATTAGGTTGTTTCAAAAGTTCCTGGCCAAGAACAAAATTCGTTTTATTTCAACAACTTGGTATGAAAATTTTCCCTTCTTCAAACTTGCCTCGGTGATGCAGTGACAAAGCAGCAGCTTCGTGGCCACAAGGTCGCGGGTTCGAATCCCGCTTGGAACCAATTTGGTTCCAAATTAGCCAATTTAGAACCATTGGCTAATTTGGGACCAAATTGGCTCCAAGCGGAATTCGAACCCGCGACCTTGTGGCCACGAAGCCGCTGCTTTGTCACTGCACCACCGAGACAAGTTTGAGGGAGGGAAAATTTTCANAGCGGCTTTATGGCTACAAGGTCGCGGGTTCGAATCCCTCTTGGAGCCAATTTGGTTCCAAATTAGCTAATTTAAAACCATTGGCTAATTTGGCTCCAAGCGGGATTCGAACCCACGACCTTGTGGCTACGAAGCCGCTGCTTTGTCACTGCACCACCGAGGCAAGTTTGAGAGAGGGAAAATTTTCATACCAAGTTGTTGAAATAAAACGAATTTTGTTCTTGGCCAGGAACTTTTGAAACAACCTAATATTAATAGAAGAAAACACATAATTTGAGTGAATAAATTTGTAAAACTAGCATAATGTGCAAAACATATTCGGAGTTAAACGATAATTAAGTATAGATGTTTCAAAAAGAGATACTATAGAAACTTCCCGACCCCAGTTATGAACGATTTCATCCGATCTGGCAAGTTAAGCAACTTGGGCACGCAGGTTCGATCCCGCTATGAACCAATTCTTTTTGCAGTGTCCAAAAACGGATAAAAAATTTTAAAACGCTTCCTTGACCCTGATTCAGGGAATGGGGTGGGTGTATTGAAGCGAAAATCAAACGTTTTCGGATTTTTATGAGAAAATCGTCGATTCTTAGGTTTTTCTAGGCGAGGAATCGATTGCGCACACTCCTGAACCGTGAAAGAGCTTCTTCAACCATGATTCAGGGAAGGGATCGGTGTATTGAAGCGAAAACCAAACATTTTCGAAAAAATCCAAAATTTTGAATAAAATCGCTAAAGGAAGCATTTACAGTCCCTAAAACATGGTCAAAGAAGCGCTTTCACAGTTCGGGAGTGCGCGCAATCGATTCTCCGCCTAGGAAAACCTAAGAATCGACGGTTTTCTTATAAAAATCCGAAAATGTTTGATTTTCGCTTCAATACACACATCTCTTCCCTGAATCAGGATCAAGGAAGTGTTCTCAAACTTCGGGAATGCGCACAATCGATTTTTCGCATAAAATTACCCCTAGACAGCCAATTTTTCGGCTAAAATTCGAATAATTTACATTTTCGCTTCAATACACACTTCTTCCCTGAATCAGGAAAGCATTTTCACGCTTTGGGAATGCGCGCAATCGATTCTCCGCATAAAATTACCCATAGGCAAAATTTTTTATCCGTTTTTGGGCAAAGCAAAATTAATTGGCTCCGAGCGGGATCGAAACCGCGTTGCTTAACTTGCCAGATAGGATGAAATCGCTCATAACTGGGGTCGGGAAGTTTTGTATAGTATCTCTTTTTGAAACAGGCTATAATTAAGTTTGGTTCTATTGCAGTTTAGGGGTCCAATCGACTTTTAGGGGTCCAATTAATAGTTTAAGGGTGCGATCAACTTTTAAGGGTCCAAAGAAGGCTTAAAGGCTTATGCTTAGTCTAGGCTTAGGTCTAAGCTTAGCCTAAGCATTGGCCTAAGCATAGGCCTAAGCCTATTTTGTCAAATGCATAATGATCGCAATGGTATTTTAGACACTTTATTAAAGGAAAACCCTAGGAAGTATATTGAAAAGGTTTTAAATTATAGTGCATTAATGTTAAACTACAATTTTTTGTGTCATGAAAGATCTGTCATGAAAATTTTATCATGGTCAGAAAATAAGTGTCGGCTACGGCAAAGTTGGGTAACAACGGTCCGTATGCCCTTTTAACATTAGAATGTTTTAAAAAAAAATTTTATACATAATTTTTAAATATAAAAAATATGAATTATTCTTTAATTAAAATCAATGTATTTATTCATTATATATAAGATTTATTTATTATACACATTTAAAAATTTTTTATTTGAGTTTTGCATTCTGAAAAGCTTCTTTTAACGTCAATTGAAATTCAGCGGATCTTAATGAATTAAGTTTATTTTAAAATTTCTTTTACAGCAGCCATACAATAAATTCATTCACATTCGAAATCCATTTATTTTAAGATTTCTTTTGCAATAGCCATACAATAATGTGCGGAAACAATATGAGAATAAGATGGTTGTCCTAATTTAAGAGTAAGTGAATTAAGGTGACCCGTGAGAGTCGTACTTATATTTGTCCAATCCAATTTTCCAGAGACACATATTCCCAAAAGGTGGCCAAACTGATCAAATACTCCGCCACCGCAGCATCCATCGGTCGTCCCAGGTGAGCCGATTACAAAGCTTTGATTTGCGTAGATCTTTGTGTTTCGAAATCTCCCAGAAAAACAGCTTAGATGAGACACATGTGGATATTCAGCGTCATACCCCTAAATTTTAGGAATTAGTCGTTTCATCTTAAAAGATTTAAATTTAAGACTTAAAAATTCTAGCAATTTAAGAAGGACTTACTAAAACAAAGTATCTTTCGCCATCACATGGCAATGCCAAACCATTCGGAATTTTCGCAAAATTCCCTTCGATAATCTTGAGAATAGCATAATCATCATTTTGATCTCCCGGTTTGCAGACTCTTAGAGCATTCACAACATAAGTTTTTCCACTGTTATCGTAGAGTTTAATTGGATAATTATTGGATATTCCTTCGGGGATGCAATGTCCAGCAGTTAAAGCAATTTTTTCAGAAACAATTGTAGCGCATTTTCTAACCGAGCCTTCAATAAATTCACCCGGATTTTGTTGCTCCAAAAGAAAGTAAAGCACGTATTCTCTGCAGTGCGTTACTATGAGATCTTCCTCTAAATAAAATAAATTTAAGACACCCTATCTGTAATATTCAACTTTTGCCCAATAGTAAGGGGACCTAGAAAAAAGGGCACCCATACATAGATAATATAATTGACTCACATTTTTTAGATCATAAAACTTAGATAATTTTTAGCGAATTATGGAAACATAACATAAAAACTTGTATAATATGTTCATATTTTATGAACATAGATTACTCGATTTAATAAATTGAGGTTGATTACAAGACCGGGATTACATAAATACATAATTTTATACGAATTATAGAACATAGATTATAGATTTGCATAAGAAAACGCAGATTACACGTTTTAAAAATCAGAACCTGGATTACACGTTTTGGATAACAAGACATAGATTACACGTTTTGGACTGAATTATAAAATCCTTTATAATGCATGAAATTTATCTGTCAATTTTTTGCCACTTTCTTTTACAATTCTTTGAAATTCCGTTTTGTAAAGATTTTTTATTGGTCTTACAACAAAATTTTTGTGATCTGAAACGTGGAATTTAATTTTTATAATCTGTGTTCTATAATCTAAATTTTGTAATCTATGTCTGTAATTTTATTCCGTATAATCTAAAAAATTTATCAAAATGTGTAATCTATATTTTGAACTATTTTTATAATCCATGTCCTATTATTTAAATATTTTATCTACGTGTTATAACTTGAATCATAAAAAATAGCAAAAAATTATTCCCGCTCGTAATCTAGGTTTTCATTAAATCGCTAATATTATCTATGTATGGGTGCCAAAAAAAGTTGAGTACCCTGTTCTCGGAGGGGTTAGACTTTCGTTCCAAAATTCTTTTATTCTTTCCAATATGTGCCATATATAGTTTAAGATTTTTTTAGTTTCAAACATTTTTGAAACACTTTTTTCTAGGTCCCCATAGAACTCGATTCTTATGCTAAGGCTACGCACACAAGTCAAAAAGTCAAAGTTAGAAAGCCAAAGTTAATATTCAAAGTTAAAGTATGGCTATGCAAGCAAGTCAAAATTATAACTTGCAAGTCAAAATCAAAAATTTTGATTTTGACTGGCAGTCATTTTTTAAAAACGTTATTTTTTTCTCTATTTATCTGAATGTAGGCTAATTTTTTGCGCTGAATTCGAATTTTCAATCATATTTTTAACATTTCTATCATTTCTTCTGGAAAAATGCCTAAAATTATTGTTTAAGAGACACTTTCTTGAGTGTTCAAAGGTTGCCTTAAACAGTTCGAGCGCGCTCCAAGTTGAATTTATCGAAACCATGCTAGAAATGTTCTCCATATTGAAATACATCTGCCAAAAAGAAATTTTGGCCGAAAAAAATTATCTTCGGTGTTTTAGAAAGGTTAGAAAATTCAAAAAATACACGTAAAATCGATGGTATTGAGCTTCAGACAAGGTTTTGAATTTTTGGGTATGCGAGTTTTGAATAAAAATGACTTTAAAAAATTTTCCTATACATTAATCTCACTTTATAAATTCAACTTGGAGCGCGCTCGAACTGTTTTATATGAAGAAAATCTATAATTTTTTTATGTCTCTTGCAAGTCATGACTTAACTTTTTGACTTGTACGTATAGCCATATCATAATATTTGACTTACAAGTCAAAAAACTTGTAGGTCAAAAAGTCATTTTGACTTTTAACTTGTGTGCGTAGCATAGAAACTTTGACTTGTGTGCGTAGCCTTAGCATTAGAGATAACGTGTCTTAAATAATTCGAGTTTTGGTTTTAAGAGACAATATCTCGAGATTTCAAACCTGAAAAATTTTCTTCTCACGGGAGCGACAAAACCTAGCAAATATTAAAGTAGGATACTTGAGACAATTTTTAAAGCCGTTGCCGACCAAATTCTCGAAACCCGTAAATTCCTTTAGGAGCTTAGAAGGTGTACTACCCCCATTTTTAAGCCATTTTTCGATATTTAAAACGCGTATAACTTCATGAAATCGTACTTTTATGGCTTAAAAATGGTATATATCGATGAGATACATTCTCCCGAACATTCCTGTAAATTTTCATCGAAATCCGAGAACCTTCGATTTTTGCCCCCTATTTTGGCTTGGCACTAGGTCTATAGGGGCAAAA